>JAULKQ010051051.1:0-24904 GCA_032356285.1 Smithsoniella earleae | reverse complement strand
GTGTGTGTGTGTGTGTGTGTGTGTGTGTGTGTGTGTGTGTGTGTGTGTGTGTGTGTGTGTGTGTGTGTGTGTGTTATGATTTTTTTTCTTCGAACTTCAAAGCATCCAAACACCTTTTTGTTGCACGCTTGGTGTGACTTTTTGCTCCTGTCTTAGACTGTAGCTATCAGAATAGTGCACTGTTGCAATGAAGGACATGCAAACACAGAGCTATGTTTATTCATTGAGTGATCAAATGAGATTTTTCAAGTCCAAGCTGTCACATACCTTCAGCGCATTAGTCAAAGTACCTACCACATCTCCGCTGAGACACAATTCCTGCAGCAGAGACATAGATGGGATGCCCTTGAAGATTGGAACCTGGTAAAGGCCTGAGGCCACGTACAAATTTTGGTGCAGCCTGGCAGACATTGTGCCATCTGCCTCGTTGTGCTGAGGTGTACAGAGGATGGGAAGCACGGCAAATCCTACAGGAGTTGACGATCCAGAAGCAGGCACCAGGTATCTGACGTCGATAATCGCACACAGGTGTGGAACTGGTTCGAAGCCATGGAATGCGCTGGGACCATCCAGGAATCGTGGGGCACTCAGTGGGGCTTGCAGGTCGTACATCAATGTTGGCTGCACACATCTGCTTGCTCAATGTCACACATAAGTGATCACCTGATCAGGGGTACGTTAAAAACACTGATTTGTATAAAAAAGTCTGAGTTAGCTAATTCTGATCATACAATCACCATTTACTTTCACCATTCAGCTTCTTGCTAACATGGTCTGTCTTGACATGGGCAAGCTCTAGAAAAGCTGAAATGCACATGAAAACACAAGTCAGCATACCCCAAAAGTGGTTTTCCTGTTTTTTTTTGCCTCTTTTAAGACCCAGAAAGGTGCATAGTGACAACCATTTACTTTTCCTTTCCTTGCAAGGAGGATTCCCATCTACCTAGCCTTGAGTTACATACGACAACCTGTTTGAAAAAGACAAGATGCAGATGTAAGGAGGCTTTGTCAAGTGTGAAGCCCTAGGCATTAACTCATGTTAATACTCAGCATTCAGGGTGATGGTCATGAAGAAGCCTCCAATACAGGAGAGGACACTTGATTCCCATATACCTCTTTGAAGCACTCCCTTGGAAGAAAGCTGGCTCTTATTTGAGCCACGCCCGGGTCGAACAAGCAAGGCACCTTGCAACAATACTAATTGCACCTGGTACTTTGTAATATCAAAGAGCTCCTGTAATAATTATTGTCCATGGAAATGTACAGTCAGGCTCCGTTATTCGAGACTGAGATAATTGAAGCCCTCATTCACACCAAAATTTCTAGAGTTCTGTGTCGTGAGTCTGTGCGCTAGCTGTGCCGTACACATGCGCACTATGCTTGACGCAGTTCCTCGGCACGAGGCCTTGAAGCCTGTAGCATCGCTCAGAGATAATTATAAGGCAATTTCAGCTGAAATCGACTATCTCGAGGTACATGAAACAACAGAAGTCCACTCCCATGAGCTGCGTTTAAATTTTGGTTTAAATTTTGGATGCCCGTTCTAGAGAAAACCCCTCGCGAGGCCTCGACAGTTGAAACATTGCACCGGAAGCACAGGAGCAAAACCATATTTCTGAAGCTTGGCGAATTATGCAGTCGCATCAGAGCTACAAGCATGGCAAAAGTTTGAGTCGGTCAAGTTCGGTGATGTGTACCACTTAGCCTGAATTTACTGCACACAAAACCTCCAGACTCCGGACCTTCTCGTGCGCTGAGGACGTTCCAGTTGGAGAAACAGACAGCATTTTTAACCATACAGATTTTTCAAGTATGCTTCGATTTGTACAGCCTCGCTTCCAGTCTCTAAGAAAGCGCAGAGCACGTTCACATGTCAGGTAACAGAGTAAGCGTGGTGTTTTCGCTACAGACTGTGATAATATGAACAGCACGCAACTTTGACATGAACTTCATGGCTGCTTCATTTCACTGCTTTCTTTAGCCGCTACAGCATCATCAGGCAAGGTCCGCTTTTCAGCTAGTGCGCATGGAGAAACTGTGCAGGCTCCGAGAGTTCATTGAGCCAGGGCGATTTACACTCCAGAACTGATGACATTCCAATTTTGAAAGAGACGAAGCATGCAGCATGTGTTGACGGGTGACACGGTGATGATGACTGTTAACAGCCCTGTTAAAACCACAGGTGTCCCAGTAAGGATCGCCATGGGTACGTGAATGAAGGTAAACCAGGTGTATGGCGTTGATAGAAATTTCTATGCCTTGCCCTCGTACAGATGGTTGATAGACGAGTTCGTTTACTTTTATTCGAAGCTAACTGGTTACATGTATGGCATGCATTGCATTTTGTACGTATGATCTTGAAGTTCCTGGGTTCCAAAAAGTTGCTTTCGCTTATCGGGGTCTGACTGCAATCTACTCCCAGGTCAAAAGAAGTTAAGCCAGATGACATTTCACAGTGAACAACCCAGTTCGACGGTAGGTTACCTTCAACTTCTTGTGCGGAGTGGCTGGACCTGTGACATGTATCATGTATCATGAATACGAATGTCTACAATAGCTAAGAGAGGTGCAAAGTCTAGCATAAACTATAAGCACTACATGAGTGCCATTGTATGTTTCCCACCAGTGCTTTGCACTAATAGTTCCATATGCAGAGGCTATTTTGGGCAGAATAACTGTGGTCAGTTGCTTGTTGAGAAAGGAAAGGAAGCAAGAGAGGGGGTAACCGAGACACACTTTAACATCATCACTGACTGGATGATCCTGATAGAATGCACCAGGGGGGAAAATAGATGTCAGAACAGTGATTGGCAATGCTCTGCCAACACGGCATGCCCCATCAACGGCAATGGCAAACCCGAGAGACGGTAAGTAAGGATGGGAGAAGCTAAGATCCAGAAGAGGTCTCTGCCACATGGGAGGAGGAGCAAGTGTTGACTTCATCCACTGAAGTAAAACCTTTTCACTCCTCAGCTGATCTACACAAAGGTGTAGTCAATCCCGAACAAAGCAAACCTAGTTCATTGGTGAATCCGCACACCACATGAATCTTATCTCATTTGCGAGTCAATGCACCCTAACAAAATAGCAACTCAGACAGTTTGAAGTCTCCAGGCTGAATACTAGCAACTTCCTTAGGGGCCAGAAAGTAATGCATGAACAAGAATATCACATTTCTTTATGACCATACAACCATCAGCACAGTGTCAAAAGCACGATGGGGATCTTTCCATTCACGAGTTCAATATCAATTCATGAGTGTGTAAGACAAATATTGGACATCAACATGCCGCATAAATCAGTGTTTCGAGAGTCAGTATGCATATGGCAAGATGTTGAGTTGAGCACAATCAGTCATTCATATTGAGAGTCTGGAAAGGAGGTTCTTAACAACACAAGCAACCAGTGTTAATGTTGATTGTACAGAGAACATGTTTTTGTCATAATTGGGCATCTCAACAAGGGGGAAAGCTGAGAACAAACGTCTGGACTCACCAATAAGTATGGTGACTCACCAATATGTATCTTCATTGCCTGCTGTTTGTTAGTGGAATTTTTGACAGTCTTCCAATTCTTGTCGGCTCTTGATTGGTCAGATTTGGAGGTATGGTCACTACTCTGAGCCATCCTCTCGGCACACAGGCGCACTGTCCCAGCATCGATGTTGCTATATGGCCCATACAAGAGATTCTCCGTGTTGGTTGGCTGCATCTGGCTCGAGTCATAGACGCCATGTTCATATTCTGGCAATGGCTTCGCCCTTTACAGGAACCCAGCAAACATCAAACCCATTGAATGAACAGAGTGAACACAATCACTAACCTTGTCACTAACCTTGCAACTAACAGCTGTTGCCAGTTTCTAGACTAACTCGTGTTCACAAGAGAAGTGAGGAAAACCTAGGTGAACAATCACAAGCTTCCAGGATGTATTGCTCATACCTAGAAGTGGAGATAGATATTGCAGTTAGGACTAACAGGACTTTAAGAGTAAGGAGACTAGTACTATACTCAGCGACTGGTAACTGTTTTCTCCCAGGTAACTGCTGAACTATGCCCATGAATGTGAGGTATCAGGGCAATCTACAGACAGTCCAAGGATATGTTGGAATTAGTACAGCAACCATTGCTGTATAGCTGGATAGGATCTTAGTGCTGTTGACATTAGTACAGCAACCCTTTTACATAGTGATAACAAGATAGGTATAACAAGATAGGTATTATCTTGATACATGCGTATTTGGGATGTTGAATATTTGTTTTTTCAATTGCCCCTTCTGGGCATAGGCAACGCTATAAATAGAGAAAGGCCCGTGAATAGCGTTGCAGTGAATGTTCTGTGACACTGAGTACATGAGTTGCTAGCTCTTGTCTTGAACAAAGATTGAATTACTGCCCAAGTGAATCGTAAACTTATTGTTCTACTGTACTCCTTGCAGGACACCTCAATGGCTTGATCCTTTAAAACAGTTTTCTGAGTACGAGAGAGCTCCTTGTAGTACACCTCTTGAGAGGTAGTATGTAGCTTGAGGGTACTCTACGTGAAAGTATCTATTTTTGTGAGTGTGGAGAAACCTCTGGGACAAATGCCGGATAAATCGAACACATAGATAGCATTCATAGGATGCTTTCATACCTGTTGTTGTGAAGTTCAAGAGTGATCCGCAAACTCATGCATTGGGATGTTCAACGGCAAGCTACCTGAAGGGATTCTGGCATCAAGAGTAGTTTTAAGCATGTGAAACAAGTTAGTTATCCACAGATATATTGTTGTAGAGATCAGGAAAGAACTCCTTTGTTATTCACACAGGCAAGTTTTATCACAGTGCAGTAAACATTAGAAGCTGACAATAGATGTGGTTGCAGGGTGAGAAGATGGAAACAGTCACAAGAGCAACTGTGATTGATAAGTTTACCCGAGCACTAGTATTTGATCTAAAATAATAAGTTTTGACTTTTTAATCATGCCCATTGCTTTTCCCATCTCACTGCAAAGCATCTAATGGGAAAAAACATACCTTTGTACTTTCCCTTCAGCAGGAGTCATAATGCGCAATAGTAGTGATGCACATGGTAGTCTGGGTCGAGCCTGCAAGGTGGCAGCCCTCAATGGGCCACTACTAGGGGGGTAGGAAGGCCATAGGGGAAGCTGAAAGCCCCCGCTGTTGATACAAACACGTGTATCATCTTTTTCAGTGGGCTGTTGTCCATCTACTGCCCGACCAAAAACAGGAAGCACAGAATATCCAACGACCATAAGTTTCATGCTGTACTGCTCTATGGTTGTTACCTGCACAAACACATTTCTCGTCAACACAAGCACGAGATACGATAGAGCAGAAGTATTGAAAATGAAGCAATAAATCTAGACAATGATACTCATTCTGTCTGCCAGTGACAACAAATTTGTTGAGGTTTGGAAGAGAATCCTTGATTCTGTAAAATTCATCCTTTCGTGACAAATCTGAGTCAGAACAACTTTTTTTGATAGATTCAATAACTCCTGGTCTACCTCAACATTGTAACAACTTCTGACCAGCAATATACGCCTGCCTTGGATAAGCAGTAGGCACATACTTGAGCTTTTAGCTTCTGTATTTGTTTAAAGTTGTATATTTCTCCCCTTTCTTGCAAGAGTGAAGAATGCTAGCAGAGCAATGGTAGCAGATCTTCTCTGCTAAAAAGCCAAGCCTCCTCCAAGCAAAATCAGTGTTACGATTAGACCACATGATTTGATTTTACTTCATTTTAATTTTGGGGACTTCCAGTACGTATCCTGGAAAATTGGAAAGCCTTAAAAAGTAAATTTTCAGATACTACAATATTTCATCAACGCTTCACCCATTGCAAAAGGAAGGAAGGCAGCAGGATGAAGGTGTAGTGCTTTAGACAGTGAAGTAAGGGAATTCATACAGTATGGCTTTTACGATATCACATTGTACTTGTTGAGAGTGTGCACGAGGTCACCCAAGAGTACACTATAACCGGCAACGTAAGATCTCAGACAATTAAACCCAAAAGGGGTTGGTGCTTTTTCAACAGTACTGGATATCTAGGCACAAATCAAAGCATGTGATCTATTATATGACCACAGTTATCTAGAGCTACAGTATCGAGCCCAAGGGTGTGTCATCACTCACTCAAGACAAGAAGTCTTTTCTTCTCGGGCTATACAGCAATATAGAGACTTTGTGATGAGACAATATAGCATTGCAACAAGAATATCACAAGCACTGCATGAGTGTTCATAAAATTATGCTAGCACCTACATGTATCTAGAAGCTGCCCTTGAAGCTGTTGATTGGTGTGTAATAAATACATGCAAGCAAGAGTGCCCAACAGCATGAATGCATGTTGCAAATCCAAGAAAGATGTGAGACTTGAGATGCGATTTCAAGAAGATAACATAATACTTCAGATAAAAGAACAACATATCATTGTGCACTGACTGGATTCACATGCCTCGAGTAACAATGTGGTAGTGGCATCAAAAGATTCCCCTTCCGTGTTGCAGATGGTGTGGTGACAGTGAAATTGGGGATGTAGCAAAGAGCTTGACGGGTCAGGAACCGCTTGAAACCCTGGAGCTACATTTTCTCGCTCACAGTTCCAAAACGTTCCAGACACTGAAGTAAGTGTCGCATGCCCTGGTAGGTACCGCACTGCATCTGCACAATAGACCAAAAGTTTGAGCAAATCTCATTGGACACATTTACTACCCTAAGAGCAACACCACGGCAATGTTTCACAAACACATGCTTTGGTAGGTACACTGCATGTTACAATGCTACAGGCGTTGGCCTGCATATTCTCGGTATTGTGGAACTGGTGCAAGGAAACTTGTAAAAGTAACTTTCACTTTCAGTACAAAACTACATTTTCCAATGCTCATGTTCAGACAGAAAAGGCAACAGTTTAACAACTGCCAGTGCTCAGTATAATCCTCATGAACCTTGAGTATGGATATTCTGACTTTAATGCCTTTCCAATGAGAGAGTGTATGGGCCATTTAATAGTACTACTTAGATTGTACTGGAGAACACTCTTCAACCTTAGAGCCACTGAAGCACTGTTTCATATACAATAAGACATGCTTTGTCAGAAAGAGTGTCATCCCACTGGGGAATTTCAAAAGTAGATTTTCAAGAAACATGCATTGGTACTCGGTGGTCTGTACCAAGAACAATGGTAACACCAGAGCCATTCTGGAACGTCTCAAGGGGAGGCTTGAATGTGCGTGTAACACTCTTGAACTGAGAGCTTGGTAGCTTCTGTGCACTGCTGGCATCCGAGTTGTTTTCCATTGCTGTTTGTACAAGAGAAGGTACAGAGCCACCCTGTGCCTTGTCAAGCTGGTCCTTTAGCACCTTGAGGTCACCTAAACATAGTCTGTGTGTCAGGCAATAAGGTACATATGAAATACCACAAAATGTACCTGATCCTGATAAAATGTATTGCTTGCTGATACAGATACCAGCTGGAAAATTAGCTTAACAATAATGTTGAGAAGAAATGCTTTGCGATTTGTGATCATCAGAGCACTTGCATTGCTTTTGTGGGGTGGAAAGAAAGAACTGAAACCGAAATTCCTGGGACATCAAGTCCATTATGCATTAGTGAAAGTGTGCCCGTCATTACCTTGGGCTGGAGCTCACAATACTATTTTCAGTACCTTTGTTTGTCTTGGTTAGTGAGGCTCAAGTATCTTTGAGTTGAAAGCAGATTATATGCAAGATCATATCTGGTTACCAAACAGACATGTTTGTGAGTTATTCACGTTTACATATGGAACAAGATTCACTGTCTGATCCAGTCAAATTGTTGGCAATTACTGATAAATAACACACGACTACCTTTACAAAATGCATGCAGCACCGATTGCAACATAGTGTACATGATGCCACATTTGCCAGGCCTTCAGACATATCTTTCAGGAGTAGAAAAACTTGTCCCAAGTAATTAACACAGACGCAGCCCTATTTGTGAGCAAAGTGTAATTCATAGGAAGGTATTTGGTGAGAGTGGCTTCAAATACAAAATATGCCATAAGTCTTGCCACATGTAAAAGATACCACTGGCTCAGGGCCCACTCTGCAAGCTACGCTGACTAGATTGAGGGTTCACATCGTGTTTTTGATTGATTCAAAAGTGCATCTATTTCAAGGGAAAAAACCCTTCTTTTATGATGGCTTTTGCTCACTGAGCACAACACTGTTTACTTAATCACTGATTTCAGCCCATGGAGATCTAGAACCTTATAACAAAAAAAGCAGCGGCCTGGAGAGTGATCTGTGTCAGGGCTAAACAATTTTATGCATTCTTTGAACAGACTTGAGCCAGAGGCAAGTTCAGTGAGACTTAGGGACACTGTAACAGCAGTTCAGGGTATACATGTACAAAATTCACTCTTGCTAGCATCAATCTACCAAAATCAGAATACAATGAGGAATCATGCCCAACTAACCAAGCATTAGCACTTCTTCCATCAATGACCAAGACTTGAAGTAGACTACCCAGCTTGTCATGAGTTTTAGTAGAAAATGGTTCTTAGCAAGCAGTTGTCGAGGATAGCAAGTGGCACAGATCCAGTGAAAGTTTGTAGTATGGTACAGTCATTATACAAGTCCACTGTGGTCATCAATTCAGGTACTACTCCTTAGAATTGTTCTGAAAAGCGAAAAATAAATAGGCAAAAGACACACTACGAGATGTTTAGAGTGTTGAGTATCCAATGATGTTAGCACATTGTATGGTTTCTTTTTGCTAAATCTGTTTCCAGTCCAACTAGGATCATGCCTCAGGTTGATACAGAGACGAGCAGCACATAAGTCATCAATATCAGGTGAATCACACCAGGCAGACAGGAAGTTTCATGAATGTACAGTTGCAGGCTGGCTTCAGCCAACGTGGGGTACTGTGATGCAGGAGAATCTAGAATTATTGGAAGGTTGAATAGAGGTAAAGATTGCATGGCTTCTGCTGGCTGATCTGTCCCACGCAAGCGGAAAGAAGTCCAGGATATTGCCTCTTCAGCAGGCAGTACACCTGAATCATGATTAAAATGATGGGTACGTGTGTTTAGTCTACAGAAGAAGCATTTTCAATCGCTGAATACTTGAGCAATACAGAAGCACTTCCAGCAAAGGAAGATCTGGTTTGAGCGCCAGGTCTTGAACTTGAGCCCTGCAGTTGAAGAAGAGAGCAGGGACAATCTGATCAAAGCAGAGAAAAGGCTGTGGGAATAGGATCATGTCCAGCACTTTACTAGAATACTGAAGAATGCCATGATGATTTACGGTCATGAAGGCCTGTGTTAGTCAACGATACATTTCCCCAACGTAATAATACAAACTTCGCACAAACATCTACAGTTGCAATTGCTACAATCTGTCGGGTGCCAAGGATCATTGATAGGTGACAAAGGTATCAATCTCGCTTCATGGACAATCTGGTGAGAACATTCTAGAAAGGAGGTGAAACAATACAATACAATGGAGGATGCAATACAGTGAACAAAGTCTGGGCCAGACAAGAAAGATATGGGTGTCTTAGTACTCAAGGATTACCTGAAACACCTGAGGTTGTATTGTCAATCCCAAGTAAAGATATTTTCTTGCTAGCATTCTTGCTGCTGTTCTTGCCACCACTCTTTTTGCTGGCGTGAACACAGCATGTGCTTATTAAGCTACGCTAGAATTGAGCTGTGTAAGATATGATGGGAGTCTTTTCTTGAGATTGGTTGGATTATTAATTATGCATATGGACAGCTATTGATTCTTGGTGTTCTTGCATCTTTACCTGGAAGACAAGTAATGTCATACTTCCTTTCAATCTCTGAGATACTTTGAGTCATGTAGAAATTTGAGTTGGCCAACAAAATAGTGATAACCAAGGAACTCTTAGCCACGTAGGTACTTAGCTTGCTCACCTCAGTTCTATATATCCTCTTACAGCTGTGAGGTTTCGGATGTAGCAGTATTAGAAGTGCACCTTTGTTTGAGTCATTTTGGTTGCATCCTTAGTTCTTCCAGGTTCATCGAGTGGATGTTGGTTCTTCGAGTGTCAGTGTAAATTGAAGGTATCATGGGTTGTTATAGGTGCAAGAGAGTGACAATAATTTAGCATAGCGGAATGAGTGGGGTGAGCTCAGTATGGAGTTCCAGCCTACACTCCTTAATTTATCCACCTCGGTGAGTTCAGTTTTCAGTTGGGCTAAGCAAAGGACCGAAATAAAAATTGTGTGAAGTTTGTGTGGTATTGTAACTTGGTATGGTTCGTTTCACCTCTCGACTCTCGACCGTATTGACAAGAGAAACGATTTATCCAGGGTTAAATTAACCAACCTAAATTTTCAACCAGTTGTATGATCTATAAGCAGCTTTTTGGGTAAAAAACGATACGTGTTACTTATAACGACACTTAATTGACTCCATGTTGTCATTATGGTAGAACAACAGTGTGAGCAGAGGTTGCGTGACTTGCCCCTTCGGACGTGATGGACAGCATTCGCGTAGGTAGCCGGACTCCACCTACCGTTACATATCCAAACCTTCGACATGTCCTGACCCGAATTGGCCTATTTTGTCAAATAATCCCGTGTCCATAGAGCGTCTCTGGTCGGACGAACCCAAAAACGCTAGATTTAAGTCCCGTCCAATATCAGTATTATTTGTCGGTCGAAGCGAACTTGTTCACATTTGCGTCCCATCGCATTTCAACTTGAATTCGATTGTTGCACAGGAAGGAAGTATCCAACGTAAACAAAACTTAAATCATGCTTGTTAAAACACAATCCTGGTACTTTACATGTGTTTGCTACATAGTAACACTGTTTGACGGCGATATTCACGATGACTGAAGTTCGCAACAGTTCGAGACACTGATCATCCTCTTCAGATGAAAATATCGGACGAAACAAAAACGCTTTAGCTGTCCCGTCCTACAGCTGTGTGGATATGTCACGGTATGCATAAAGAATGCATAGCATGCTATGGCAACATCGGGTCCCCATGCGCTGGGCCGATTGACAGCTCCTTACGTAATTCGAACTTGAAACAATGATACCCCAATTGAACAATCTGATAAGCATTCATTCTCTACGATACTTGGGCATAGGATCCGTGAACCGATGCACTAGAATACTTCCGCATACATTCATGCATTTGTTCAAAACGAATGGCCCCAACCCCGTTCACTATTATAATTAACAACTAAAAATTTCTCTGTAACAAGTGTCACATCTTAAGAAAGTTGTGTATACTTGAGCCCCAACCCGTGCTGTTTCTCGCTTTGCGAGCTCATAGATAAAATTAACATCTTCAACCTCCTCCTCATCATCAAAAACAAGAGCTTGATCTCTAACAATTAGCATGCGATACAAAGTTTACGCGTTTTTGCGTTTCAAGCAGCTCCGGAGCTTCAAGCGTTGAAAGCAATGCACTGTTAAGGCGTAGCGCATTTTCACACGTGAATTTACCATCTCCGCAGTACACTCACACCATACAGTGCAAGTGAGACTCGTTTTTCAGCCGATTACAGTGAGTATTTAGGTATAAAAGGCTGTGCGTCTTGATGGCCACGTAGAATCGTGACAACGGAACGATGAACGCCTAATGCATCGCCACAACCATGACACCAAATTTAGCACAAACACGATTTTAATTATTTAACATTAAGCCTCGGATATAATCGTCATTGCTCGTGGGGCGAGTTAGAAATTCTTAGTGCATCAAATAGCCCTGGACCCGGGATACTCTATTTATAATCTCAAAAAGTGGTGCAAACTGAAACCTGGAGACTGAACTATGCTTCTATATCCAACCCCTGAGGACTATCTACAAAGATTCATTATATACACTGAGATACTATACCAATACGGATACTGAATCAAGATAACGGATTACATTTTCTACCAGGTCTATCCTGATGAGACCGTTCATTCCCATACTTCTATTATGAGATACAAAGAGCACCTCGATGAAAGGTCATTTCCTCTCCAGACTCAGTAGAGAGGAAACGAAAGAGATGGTCTGTGTCTTTGCAAAGATTATTAGGTCTGCATGCGAGTGCACTCTTTCTCAAGAGTGATACAAAAAGGAGCAGTACAAGAGCTGTGGAGTCAGCCAACCACTGAACAAGCCTCATATCTGAAAATCAGATCTAATTGAAGTCAGACAAGCACACCTACCCAGGATTCTGTCCTTCTGGCAGTACACTTCAAGTACAACATGTGAACAGTTGTCAACATGTGCACCGGGGAGTACAAGCCCACATTTCCACTGAACACTGCCGTTTGCTCGTGTGGCTGGAGGCTTTGGACCATGCCATACAGCTGATGAAAAAACCGCAGTTGATAAGCTCCGTGGGGCTGGAACTGGTCCAGCAGCATTATACAGGGTTGCAGAAACACGATAGTGTCCTGGTGACTCAAATGGGCCACCAGACAAAAGCTCCACAGCCACTACCTGCTTTCCTCACCACTGCATAAGATTTGGTGATCGAGCTGCTTGACAGTGAGGGTATTTCCATCACAAGAATACCCAAATGCAAATGGTTGAAACATGTACATGCTACCCAACAGTTTGATAAAATGGAGTTGCTCAATCAGTTGTGATAAAAAATTCCAGAAAAAGTTCCAGAATCCTATACCTCGTGTCTGTGCATATTCAATCTAGCAATTTATGAAAACGATGTTGCTTTCACATGAGCTGGCTTATTGAGCAGACTCAAAGCTGTTTGCTTGTACTTGGTGTTTGCTAAATTAGGTCCCGATTTCAGAATGTATCCTATGTGGTGTCCCAATGGAAATACCTTAGGTACTCCGCACCAACACAAGAGATGATCTCAATGCATGTGTTCAATCACCAATGCTGCTTGACAGCTTTCATCAGGACTTGCTTGATGTAAACATGTTCCTGACAGATACTGCCTTACTAGTACATTTGATTTACAAATTATTATTCCGGAGATGTATGCCAAATTCAAAGATTCAACAAGTTAGCATCGCCACAGTTGAATTGATTTATGTGGTACACCTTGCATATGCATGAGTTTACTAGCTTTAATCTTGACAAGCTGTGGAACGCTGACATATTTTTCATCATCTTGACGTCAGAATAGTAATAGTTATTTTTCTTCGCAAGTGCATCCATTCTCAGTTACAGACTAGACAGTACACTCCCTCATGCAATACATACTAGAGTCTAGTCACTTTCTGCAGATTAATGTTGATGCGCCTTTACAATAATCCCAAGAGCATGACATTGTCAGCATATTTTTGTACGGATTCAAGTCAAATATGAACCTGGTCTCTAAATTTTTCATGAGGGACATATTGAGAGAACACATAAAAACTAAGAACTTCGAATGAAGGAGAGAGGGCCCAGCTTTCATCTTGCACATACAGTAGTCCTTTTGTTTGCTAAAATATCTAATCTGTGGCAAGCCTTACAATCTTGATGCAACCTGACCATCTCTATCCTACCAGATTGTACGTATCAATCAGAGTGACCGTTCATGTTCCTTCTAATTGAAATTACCAAGCTGTGACATGCTCTAGGTCAATAAAATGATCTCAATTTTTAAGTTCACAGATGATTCATATTACCAAAACTCCCGCCAGTTCCATGTCAGTAGATTATTTGAAGTGATGCATGAGGCCATTTTGATACAGATAAGGCTCCCACCTTCAAAGGTTCATCAAAGGCATCTTCTGTATTGATTGAAAGACTACCATCTGAACTCATTGAATCCTCAGCAGGGGCTGGATTTTCCTGACTGTTAAGTGGTACTTGGCTGTTCACATTGCTCTGTCCAGGTTGATACTTCATTCGGAATTTCTCCAATTCGAACCGTTGCCTAAGGAGCAATGCTTCACTCTTAGCCTTGATGGTTGCAAGCTGCAAAGTACACCAAAGTATCCTTGCCCATGTGCCTGTTCCCATACCATAGTTGACTAAATGGCTTTTTGTGTGAGAATATGCTGTCACATTTGCATAGCTGTTACATTTGCAAAGTCAGCAAATTTTCTTTGTGCTCGCTATCAACACTATCAACATATTGGTCCGCTATTGAATATTGTTTAACATGTCATGAAGCCCTTATCTAATGCAACATCATGATAACTCATTGCACTGCCAAACAAGCTCTCACATATATACAGCTTTTGAGTGATAGTTCTAGCACCACATCCACGTGGTGTCATTGCAAGACTCTTTCATCAAAAGTGGGAGTTGTGGCAAGCCTTCATTTGAAGATGGAGTCATCCCTGCTGATTACTTTGAAAAATTTAGAGTAGCATCACTTCAATGCTAGCGATTGTCAGGAAACTTGAAGTAGCAGCAAGTTCTCAGTGAAGGTGATGAAACAAATTTGATGGGTCTTGGTAATCTGGGTGGCTTACACCAAAGGCAAAACGTGCATGTAACCAACTGAGTGCTCTCTGTCAATTAACAGACATCGTGTGGAGAAAAGTGTCCCGTAAGATAATGATCAAAGCAGACACATCAACAATAGAGAAATAGTGGACAAAGTGTTTACAAGCAAGAAATGGCATTACTAAAAAAACTAGAATTGTAATGTGCTGATGGGTAGCTTCTGGAATCATGAGGTCTAGGATATATATGATCTAGGACAAGTTCATGCGATTGAACAATCTCATAACGCCTAGCCCTGTATAGATATCTTTGATGAACATTGGCATTCTCATATGTCATGGACTTGAGAGAGCTCCATGTAATGAATATAATTGATGCCATATATACAGCTGTATGCTGAGAACACAGCCATGTCAAAAGTACGAGACTAGGTTCCTGTATTGGTCTAGACCCTCTTGTATCAACCTCTTGCTTACTTGTACCTTAGAATAGACATCATAAAGATCCATAATTGCACGTGGCCTGACATAGTATCATTTAGTTTGGGCACCTGGGTTGCCTTCTTCTCCTTCAAAATCTTTTGCTCTAGCTCAAGTATTTCATGATCAAATGCATGGGGGAGCTTGAGCCCGTCTTCAACTGAACTGTCTTTACTAGGCTTTGGTTTTGGGTTGACAGTTTCTAAGTGCCCTTGATCATGCGCAGAGGATTTTCGAGTGTTGATGTCTACAAGAGCACGGTGCAGGAGTGAGACAAGGTCCTCGATGTTGCTGGCACTTGAATTCTCTTGAACTGTGTGCCTTGATTCAGCAGCATTCGTATTGCGAAGGTCATTCTGATGTTGAAGCTGCATGGAAGATAGTTGTTAATGTTACTCAAAACTTTAAGCCGACTACTCAAGAAGCTGAGAGAATATGCTTTGATCTATTCTATGGAGAATGAAATTACATTCGAATTGTACAGTATCATGTACAAGAAATCTCCATGACACACTCATAGGAACAAAGCCTCTGAGAATATACAGTCAATTCAATGTTACTTGTTGTCATGTTCATCAGCATGCTGTTGTTTGTGACCTATAGCGACTTGAGATGTCAGAATTTTTTCAATGTAATATGTATATATATATATACATCGTATCGTATATGATACAATATGAAGAAATAATTTGCAAATCTTGATCTTCACTTCCGCACAAAGGTATTATGCACAGAGCTATCAGCTCGTTCTTTCAATCAAGGGCTATTTAACATTCCTGTACTGTCATGTGGATGTGATTCGGATGTGGCATGAATTTCATATGCCATCATCCTCTTGACTGCAACTTCTACCTTCCAAGTCTTGTCATATTCATCGCTTCTAAACCTTGTTTGGTATTCATATTACTGTTGGTTACCAACATCAGTGGCAAATTGGTAAGAGCATTGCGATCAACCATCAAGCTTTTCGCAATCAATTGCAAACCTGAGTTTGCTGATACCAACCTTGATAAACAGCTGTACTGGCAGAAAGCTCAGACACACACTCCTGGATCAAATCAACTTTTCTGAGTTCGGAGGGTTGCCAGGGGAGTTCAGGGTTGACACTCAGAGCGATGGTGCGAGATTGAAAGCAAATTGTGGTATCAAGAGCAGGTCATATGGATGCATGGGTGCATGTACTTATGGTGTGCAAACCAGATTTCAATTCAATTGTAGCCACTGTTAATCCTTGAGCAAAGAGATTTCAGCTTCTCAGATGCAGATAGCATGATTACATGTACTTGTGCTGGGTTATGTTCACTATTATGTACTGAGTGACGTACAGAATTTCAGTGTGTGAGCTAAGAAATACAAGCAATTTTAAGCATCTGCATGAGCATTGACTCAGGAATCCACCAATAAGCTATAAATGGTTGTTGATTGGTTTGGAGACAGTTTCCTTGTGATTTAGTACCGCAGAGATAGATGGGATACGAAGGTACCTTGTAACCAGCACCTATATTATCCCTCTGTGTTCTGATTGGAAGCAATTACGGACTCAAAGATCTCAGTCAAGTACAGATAGGGTGTCTATGCTGATGCATATGCTTAAGTTGTGGAAGAGTTGGCACCTATAACCGCTTCTGAACTTAAGCTTGAGTATGAACGTTTTTGGACCAACAACAGTGTCATCTGACATCACTACTGAAAGTTTGAAGCTACCAACTTTACAAGTAAGTAGGAGCTTGTTGTTCAAAGATATAGCTCAAGTATTAATTGAGAGATCACAGCAAGTCTGAGATCAAAAGTTTCCATGTCATTCATTCTTAAAAGTGATGATGAGATTCATACTGGTGATGAGCTCTTGTGCCTGAAATAGCTGCTTCCAACATCCTCTTTCTTATGGTTCCTTGAATTTGATGATTCACAATTTTGTGATTGCAAGCTTGGTTCACTATTGAGGTATGGTGCTAGATTTTCACTTGTACGCCGACTGGCCATGGAAGCAAGGTTGGTTTGCTCTGGTTTTCCTTTCATCGCAGTTGAGTCAGCACCTGGGGTAGTTGGTGGGATGGGATGGAATTTGATTCGCGGATGATGAATTTGAGAGGTCAAACCATCTGCTTTTGGCTCATCAGGACGACACAGTTCAACTGTGGAGTTTTCCTCTTGCCTCTCATCTACATGTCTTCCCTCTGGCCCGCTTCGCCCAGCTTCATCCAAAATCATCTGATTGACAAAGGACATGTTCTTCCCTTCTTTAAGTGCTGATAGTTTGGACATATTCAGCTGCTGGGTGCTCTCAAATTCCTTGAGTAAGCGGGCTCTCCCTTGTGGGGACTGACTTTCTGGTAGGCGAACACCAGGCTGTTGAACGGTACTTAACAGGGTAGAAAATGTTTCATGAAAATGCTCACGCTTGTTCGCTAGTTCAAGCATCCGTGTCTTGTACTTTACAACAAGTTCATCTTGTTTACGGCTCACTGACTTTCGAATTTCAGCTTCCTCTCTGAACCTCTGAATAGGGTGAGCCGGTGTAACAGCCTGGGAGACGGAAGTTATACCAGTTGAAGTTCGAGTTGAACTTGACCCAATGCTATTCGTTGCAGTTTGTCTACTGCTGGAGCCAGTTGGAGTGCTGGTCGACACTGTCGGGCCGCTGCTGGAACGCAGTGTAGAGTTCCTCGTCACTACAAAAGCAAACGTTCAAACTTCATCTCAGCAAAGTCTGAAAAGATTGCTGTTGTAATCATGGGGAACCTTAGCACCTATGCTGCCTCCCGTACTTGGACTGGAGTACGATGATGATTCGCTACGAAAAGTACCCAGCCCGGACATATCAAGGACAGTTATCCGCCAGGCAGAAATCTCAGCTAATAAGGATGCCTCAACACTCCTTTTAGACGGGACGAATCGCAGATGATTGACTGTATTAAATCATGGCGCTGCTGTTGTATGCATATTCACTTGGCTCTAGAATACGCGGACGTTTTGATTGCTTTCGGTACTCTGTGACAAACTAAACAGGTTTGTGACAATATGTACTGTTCACGTTGTGGTCAACCTGTGTCAGGAATTGGGTTTGAATTTTAATTTCAAACTCATGCATTCATGTCTTTGAGCTCGTGCATTTCAGTAAGTTTTCTCAGCCAACCCGCCTGAATTATGCCCTACGTTGTTAGATAATTCAATCTTGCTTCTGGACAAAATATTACTCTTTCACTCCGTGTCCCACCTCGCATTTTTTGCTGCCCCTAATTTTTTAGGACGAAGAAAGTCTCCATCGCCCTGGGGCACTTGCCTCTTCGGTATCCAGTGAGCAGCATATTTCAGCGTGAGGAAAACTACATACATACACTCATTGTATACAATGAAGGAAAAAAGGGCTCCCCGGCTCCCAAGTCATCTGCGCTCAGACCAAAGTTTCACAACTACTCGTTGCAGTTCCCCCGAAACACCTGCGGCAGAACGCCCATCGTCTCGAGCCTCAACAATTGATGCTGGGTCATTATATTCTCATGAGCTTGAGTGTGGGGGTCAATATTCCACTTCACGCAAAGACTGGGGAATAACTAGGTGCACCTTGTCACCTTTGATGCACAGCGCAATTTTGCAAGGTACCGCTCCCCAAACTCGCGTTAGGAGCGGAGATTCAAGCAAACTGCAAGCACCAATAGGATCTGTTCTCGGTTTGGCTCCAAGTGTTCCAGAATCTGATTGGAGGTCACCAAATAATCACTCGGTGCAATCATCAGGTGTGTCCTGAGCTGAATTGAGGACAATTTCTTCCGAAATCGTGCGTGATATTACCATAAGCTGTTGTTGCACTTATTGTGCCAGTGAGGACCATGCGAGATTGTCTAACTCCGCTCGAGCGCTGAAGATGATGCCGACCGTAGGAATCGTACCTTTCACGAACGAACTGACACTGACAAAAAACAGCCCCCTGATGTCTCCACTCTTATTACACTTCCTTGAGTAATTTCAAGTGTAACACGAGTATGTATGTTGTAGCTGGAAGTCAAGTATTTTCACGGTCCATCGGCTCCTACCGTGGCACTAGTGTCTCTTCACGGCAACCAGTTTACATACCTGGAGACCTTGTATGGTATCACCACCCTTCGGGTCCGTGGATTGGAGGTCAAGTGGTAAGTGTTGAGTACGACTCAGACCAACTAGTGTACATCGTCATTACAGAACATGACCGAGTAAAGAGAGCTGCTCACGAGGGAGCGCTGCAGCTGAGGGTGCCTTCCCAGGTATCCGCACCCGCAGGTAAGCTAGTTCACGTGATAAGGGTGAACCCTTTCGTATTCCCGGTGTCTGCAAGTTCACTAGAATTGGCAGCGTTTTAGGTGGACAACGAAATCGAGCAACAATCCATAGCATGGCGCCTGGTCACTTGTCAGAGGCCCGTCCTGGAAATTCCCATGATGACATAGGAAGGTCGTCAGCTTGCTCTCAACCATTCCCAGGGGATGCGGCACTTTATCATGAAACCCGAGCGCAAGTATCAGCGTCATTTGGTTCGTCAGATTGTGAAAAGGTGTTTTCCCATAAAACTGCAATGATCCCTAGACATTGGTCGAAAATAACACAGACCTACCTAGAAACGAAGTAGCAGCAGTTACCACACTAGTATCTGGAAGTGGAAAGACTCCCTGTCCCCCGCTGCATCACTCCCTTCTTAGGGAGCCTGCTACCTGATCACAGTGTTGTCACTCCGAGTGCACTTATTACTGATGTACCAATAAAGACGCACGAGTGAGGGGGACGAAATCAAATGTCTCATCGGTAATACTGATACAGAGCTTGAGGGCCAGCGATGATGTCAACATAGCACCCCACCTCCATTCTTCGGAGAACCAAGGCTCAGGGCTTGAAAACCTGCGCAGCTTATCGCCCACCCTAGACAACCACGCAGCTGGTCACGCCCCCAGTGTTGGAGCTGGTATGATTCTGATCAAGGTCTTAGATTATTGTCCCATGTTCGACATCTTACATGATAGTACAACAGGGCGTATGTTCATAATACAACTGGAAGAATTCAACATAGCATCAGAGATTGGTTAAAAGAGAAACCAAGATGCAGTCTTATGTGCATCAAAGCTCTTTGTTCGTGCTCCTACAAAGCTGCATCACAAAGAGGCACTATGCTTTGCAACACGCTCCAGCAAAGTCAGCACTTGTTTGGCAAAGATTATGTCTGGGATTCAAAAAAGCAGATATTATTGGAAATAGATGTAACCCTTTATGTGCATACTATTAGTTCAGGTCATTCCATCAAAATGCTGCACTTTGATGTCTGGGGATGCATGAAGGTTTTTTAGGTCCAGCCTGTTTTCAAACAAAGTACAAGATGACCCCTGAGTCTACACCAGAGGTTGCACATGTCTTCTTTGCTGTCATTCTTCCTCAGTTACTTCTAACTGTACAACTGTCTCATCGCAACCCTTTGTGATTGCCTGAAGAGTACTGAACAGCAGATCATCAGATGAGCTCTTGAGTCTCATTTTGTGCTGAACACGCCGCAGTTTTGCAGATCCTTTGTCTGTGCCAGTCTGGGAGAACTCATTCGATCAACACACTACGAGCAACGCCTGCAAAATTTCAGATTTTAGGTCACTGGCAAATGTACCCTCAATGGCAAACCAAGGCAGTGATACAAACAGAACAGTCGGCTATGACGCCCATTGTCACCCTGAAATGCCAGGTGAATATGGTAGCACTGTTCAAAGACCTCAGGCTACATATGAGCCATGGAATGCACCCATAGATCTTCTTTCTACTACACCACAGCTTCACCAAGCCACTCAGTTTGTCCCTCTCTTTCTCCTCAACTTCCTCCATACCCACAATTTTGCTTCTTGTAGAGATTAAGCCACCTTCACCAAGTGCATTCGATGCTAATTTTACTAGGCAGCCTCTCGTTGTAGCTTAGATTCCAGATACACATGACCTTCGTTAATCAGATCTCACCATTGTACAGGTTTGTAGATTTCTCATCCACTGTACGAATTGTCAACCTTTGGCATCCGAAGCTGCGTTATGTTACCCGATGAATTTTTTTTTTAACTTGGCAAAATTGTATTATGTCATGGAAGTTAGCTCAAAGACTTTTATTTTTGAAAGGGTTGCTTCAGGATTTTGAGCTGTTTCTGTACGTTATGCTGCATACTTAGCTCTTTCTACCTTCAACACGGCCCAACCAGCTTATCTGTTGCCTTCAATTTTTTGATAACTTAGAGAGTACCAAGGTATAAACCATCTATGTGAAAGACATGTGAAACAAACAAAGAGGTGAGGCAGGGGATTGATTGAGTGATTCTGGGCTTGAATAATGCACACACATGTTACCTTACTCGATTTTTGTTTTTATTCTTGTAGAAATGTTAGGCGAGGGCATTACATTACTAGCCAAATTTATGTTTCAGGCCGCAGCTTGTCAGCACTTGAAATCAACGCCATCATAGCATTACTTTTTGGCGTTTTGAAGTGCTGCGTTGCGTTACTTTGACGAAGGTTTACAACTTGTACGGTGTTCTGTTTTATTTGTGGTAATGGCTGTATATCACCTAAAGAATGCGTACTTTGCGTGTAGAGACGTACTCTTTCACCAGGTACAGAAAATAGCTGAAAATCAGAATAGTAGATACTGTTACGACCCGTGAGTAGCTTCAGAATCTATATATTATGCAATACGGATTGAATGTGCGAGAAAGACCAAGCATATCCTTACATCTGAGATACCGAGGGTAGATATTTACCTGCATGAGTGGTTACCAGGGGCCTAGCCGCTAGGCTAGGCCCAGGCCGTGGGCCGGGTATGCGTCGGCACCCTAATAAGGGAGTGCCATGGAGAATAGAAGGGGACTGGCAGTTCTCTACTATCTGGGATTTACTACGGTAACCACTGCTATTTTATTACAGCATACGCTACAAACCCTGGCAATTTAAAACTGTGGAGTGCTAAGCAATTTGCAAATTCTTTGTTTTGCTGAGTCTCTCAGTACCAACTTGCCGCACATAAGCTCTGATATGCACTGTTGCAAGCCCAGTACAGTTGTATGCAGCTCGTCAGAAGAGAAACAGCCAATATCCTGCTTTGGTAGGTACAATTCTGAAGTGATTGGTAATCAATCTAGACTGTCTGCAATTGACTGCACACACACAACTGTTGACGAAGGACACAGTCAAGGTCTACTGTTTGCACCAAACATGTCTCCACCATCCCCAACCCCTCTGTTCACACCTGACATGGTTCCTGTCAATTCTGCAAGCACCCCTACTATCAACCCTGACAGCTGTGAACCAGAAGCGTTCACGCCAAGCCTCTCAACACCTCCAACAGTAGGCTCCGACTGGGCAGCCAGTGGGACTCCTGGTGATGGAAGTACCACAGCAGGAGCTGGTAGAACACTTTCTGGAATTTTGCGAGCCTGTGTTGTTGACACCCTTGGGCTCTCTACTGGTGGCAGAAGCAGTGTATGCTGCCCACTTATCACTTTTTTCAGCTCTTGCTCATTGGGTAACCATGTGTCATTGTGCAGGGTGATTTAACCAGTGACGGTCACAAACGATCGTTTACCTGTTCTATCACTGCTTCTTCTGCCGAAGTTGACTTTTCCCTTCCACACCCCCCTCAGCAGACATGATGTTCAAGCAAGACTCAGTTAAACAACTGACCAAATATTGAGACCAGAGAATTCAGCTCGTCATCTTGCAGATTACAACTCAGATTAATTGAGGCAGGGCCATAAGTTTGTCAGAAGTGATTTCTGGCACGCAATGCCTACATGTAATGCTCTATTCCATATCCAGGACAGCCTGTTCAAAGCCGACATACTCATGCAACCAGGTTATTACTGTTGGTCTAGGGTTGTGCTATCAATGTCTATCCAGCACTAGTTAAACACGCTGGTCAGAATAATGATTTAGCTACATGAGACACTCGCGTAGAAAGCCATCTTATCCAGGCTTTCATGGAAACTCCCGTGGCGCATTAGGATTTGGGGTCGTACTGTGGTAGGCTGGAACAAGACACTCCTTAATGTCAGCTACTGTAGATACTAGAGACAGGTACTTGATGTAACAGCGCAGCATGAAAGCTCGGGAGGTGTGTTGGACTGACCCCTAGCATGGCACAATATCCTTAGCTCAGCAGAATACAGGGTAGTTTTAAAAAATTTTACATGTTTGATGTACGGGCGTTGCAGCAAAGTCGTTATATATGGTTTTGTTTACCACACAGTGTACAGGTCAAAACTTTTCATCACTTCGGAATCAGTATTATCACAGCACCGGTCCAGCTTCACAACAATTGAGAACTGTAATTAAGACAAAATAAAAGAAGCAGCACAGCTCAAGGGAGCTGTGCCAAACAAGCCATGCAAAGCCTAGGTTGCCTTTTTTAGTAACTGTAGCACTGTGACATCAGGAGCTCGATATTTTGGATGCAGGTCTGACCAAAGCACTTCATCCACTTGAAGTAGATTTTTCCGCGCTGTTGCTATGAACTTTTCCTCTGCTGTGCAGTTGCGCCCGTGTGCAACTATCGCAATGCTACCTTCATGCATCAGATCTGCCACAGTTTTGACCAGATCGGGCACAGCCTCACAAATGTACATCACATCTGCACGAGGTGAAACAACCGGTCATGAACCCCGTGTAGAGATCAGGTAATCGTTGTGCATGGCACAGATGTAAAGAGCAAATGCAGTCGTTCAGGAATATAGATATGCCCCATTTTATCTGGTTTTTATTGATGTGCGAAGTGGAGCCATGTTGGAGAGGGGGGTGGGTAGGAGTGTGGTGAGTTCAGACGTAATACAATCACTACGAGTGTTCTTGATATCGCCTCGCAGTTACCAATCCACTCTGTCAGTGCAATATGGCTCAATGTGATGCTCAACAACCCTCTACATTCCGGCACGCACCAGGAGCGCACCGCATGCCAAAACGACGTCACATGTGCCGATGTGGCTCGCACTGCGGCCCCATGTCAACGCATCGACTCGAATAAGCGCATCCAGCCCTGTACAGCCATTTAAGTTTTCAAACCGTATGTGGGACGCAGAGGCGCCGCATAAACCGCTGTCGTTGGTCGACATAGTGGTGCACCATTACGGCGCAATCTCCATTCCATCCGAGTGCTGTGTGGAAGAACGCGATATCTTGGACAATCTTCTACTTGTCATAACACAAGGTTATCACGGTAAAAAAATGACGAAACTGTCTGAAATAGGCATCCGAATACGTGTCGCGAAAGAGTACCCCGGGTCCTGGGCTACTCGGCGCACACCCCATTACGACGCACTCTGCGTGCCGTGACGGAAAGCGAGGTAGTCAGAGTGTTTGAATGTGCGTAGGCAGAATCTGGTGAGCGTCTCGACCTAATCCATATCGGACGATTCCGCCGTGGACTATCGTCCCTGTCAGCTTGTACATTTTGGAGACGGTGTAGCTCTCAGCGGACGTACCCACTCATACATCCACAAACAGTTCGTGCGGCACAACTCGCACCCGTTGCAACAAATGCAATGTCATACTCACACCATGCAGTGCAAGTGAGACCTGGTTTTAGCCCATTACAGTGAGAATTTAGGTATAAAATGGGGTGCGTCTCGATGGCCACGTCGAATCGTGACAACGGAACGTTTAACGCCCACTGCATCGCCCCAAGCGACCCAACCATAACACGAAATTTAGTGAGAGCATGATTTTGGTTATTTAACATTTAGTATCAAATGCACAGGTTGTTGCGCGCGCGACGAGTAAGAAGTTTCTAGTGCGTCAAATAGACCCAGCCCCGGATAACCATCCTCAGCACGGACGCGTTTGGGGCTACCACGAAGCCTAAACACGGTCAACTACGTTACAGACAGTGACGGTGGGGCTCTGAAGTGGGACCAGTACCGTTGGCTGCTACGTTCTTTTGCAGCAGTGGCAGATTTTCCGGCAGATCCGTGGCTATGACACGCGCGCCAAGCATGGCGGCCACAATGCCTGTAAAGCAAGAACACTCCACCACTTGGCGAGGTCGACACCCATTCCTCTACTGGCATGGAAA
>JAULKQ010051050.1:0-115396 GCA_032356285.1 Smithsoniella earleae | reverse complement strand
TCCCGCGCTGCCCGTGCCGTTTGGCGAAGGGACAAGCACTTTATCAAAAGCGCCGAACCCTGCAAGAGGTTTTTTCATTTTTTTTCACATTAATTCAGAGGGAGTGAAAAACAGGCTGAAAACCAGGCTAAATCGGGTATTTTTTGAGTTCACCGATTCGATTGGAAATGAAAAACCTCTTCGAGCAGGACAGATATGGGGGAATTATCCGGATTGGAAGGCATGATTTCCTGCATGTGGGCCCACCATTTGCGGCAGACGTCGGTATTGGCTATATCGAGCCATTGTTTTTCATTGAGGAACTCGACATAGGCGAAGAGCTGACTGGTTTCCGGGTGGAGGAAAATGGAGTATGTGGACACGCCGTGATCGCGAAGGACGGTTTGGAGTTCGGGCCAGATGGGTGAATGGCGGTGTCGGTATTCCTGGTGCTGGCCCGGGTTGACAGACATAACAAAGGCTTTTCGGATCATCCGGGTATTGTGGGAGATGGTCAGGGTGGGCGCAATTGTGGACTTTGTGGACTTTGTGGACTTTGTGGACGGGGTGGATTGGTCCCTGAATGTCTCTGAATGTCCCTGACGGTCTCTGTGTCCCTGAACCTGGTCGCGGTGGGGCTTTTAATTTTGGTGTTGGGGTGGTAGTTTCGGGGCATGATAGCTGGAAGATTAAAAGTTTGGGCCTGGGTTGTTATGGGGCTGAGTGGAGTTTTGGGGTTTTCTGTGAGCGGTGTGGCACAGGAGGAATGGCGTTCATTCCGGGGCGCGGGAGGGCGCGGGATTGGAGAAGATGGGGCCGGGCTGCCGGTGCGGTGGAGTGAGACGGAGAATATTGCTTGGAAAGTGGCCGTCCCGGGACGAGCATGGGCCAGTCCGATAATCACCGGTGACCAGGTTATTGTCCTGACGTCGGTGAGTGATGGTGAGGAGGAGGCGCCGAAGAAGGGATTGTATTTTGGAGGTGAGCGGCCCGAGCCATCGCCCCACAAGCACGAGTGGAGACTCATCAGCTACGACTGGAAGACAGGAGAGAAGCAATGGGATCAGCTGCTGCATTCGGGTCGGCCACAGACGCCGATACACGTGAAGAATTCCTATGCCTCGGAGACGCCGGTGACGGATGGCAAGACGGTGATCAGTTTTGTGGCGGACGTGGGTGTCTTTGCCACGGGAGTGGATGGGAATGAGAAGTGGAGCCATTCGCTGCCTCCGCGGAAGAGAAGACTCGACTGGGGAAGTGCGGCTTCTCCGGTAATCCATGACGGGAGAGTATATTTGGTCAATGACAACGAGGAGAAGTCGACCCTGACCAGTCTCGATGTGGAGACGGGGAAAATTATCTGGGAGATTGAGCGGGACGAACCGAGCAATTGGGCGACGCCATTTGTCTGGGAGAATGCAGAGCGGACAGAGATTGTCACCAACGGGCGCAACCGGGTGCGGTCCTATGATCTGGATGGAAAACCTCTGTGGGACATGCCTGGACTATCCACCATAGCCATACCGATGCCATTTGCGGTGGATGGCGACCTGATAGTCTGTGCGGGATATGTTGGCGACCGTCAACCGCCCTCTCAGCCGGTGATGCGGATTTCTCCTGGAGCGACGGGAGACATTGGACTGGACAAAGATGCGGTGTCGGGCGGGCCCGTTGTGTGGCGCGCGGTCAGGGCCTCATCCTATAATCCGACACCGGTCAGTTATGGAGACTCGATCTATGTTTTGTGGGATTTTGGATTTTTCAATGCACGGTCACTGGCGACCGGTGAGGAATATTATGAGAAGGAACGAATCCGCCGGGACCCGCCAGTCGGATTCACCGCGAGTCCCTGGGCGTATGACGGCCGGGTCTATGCTTTGAGTGAAGACGGGGAGACATTTGTCTTTGAGGCGGGCAAAGAATACAAGCTGCTTCACGTCAATAAACTGGATGAAATGTGCATGTCGACACCGGCGATGGCCCGGGGAGCGCTGGTGATACGATCGATCGGACATCTTTACAAGATTCAGGAATCGGCGGAGAATCTGTGAGAGACAGCGTGTGGAAAGCCCACAAAGTATACTGAAATGCGAAGCAGATCACAGGAGTGGAGGAACTTATGAAAAGAAACCTGATAATGGCCATGGCGATGGTGGTTTCGGTGCTGGCAGCGCCTGATCCAGGATGGGGCGATGACTGGCCGCACTTTCTGGGTCGGCAAAGGAATGGCACATCCGCAGAGACCGGTCTGGCAGACAGCTGGCCGGAGGCTGGACCGCCCCGGGTATGGGATCTGGAGATTGGGACAGGATACAGCGCTCCTTCAGTGATTGACGGCAAGCTGGTGCTTCATCACCGCGTTGGAGATGAGGAGGTCATTCTGTGTCTGGATGTCGAGACGCAGGAAAAGCTCTGGGAGCACAAGTATCCCACGGATTTCCGCGATCCGTATGGTTATAACAATGGCCCCCGGTGCACGCCGATACTGACTCCGGACCGGTGTTACACCTTTGGAGCGGAGGGCGTGCTCAGTTGTGTGGACATGAGGGATGGGTCCGGAATCTGGCAGGTCAGAACCCAGGAGAAATGGAAAGTGCCCGAGGCCTTTTTCGGAGTTGGCAGCACACCCCTGCTCGACAATGGCAGACTTTACGTCATGGTGGGCGGACAACCGAACTCGGGCATGGTGGCCTTTGATGCGGCTTCCGGCGAGGTGATCTGGGAAAGTGTCGGACAGAAAAACTGGGACGGACAGAAGATGATCGGGTGGCCGGGCAACCGGGATTACGAATGGAAAGGCTATGAGAAAATTGCCAGTTATTCGAGTCCGGTGCTGGCCCGGGTGCATGGCAAGCCGGTATTATTCGGATTCATGAGACAGGGACTGGTTGCGATGGACCCGGAGACCGGGAAAGTCAGTCTTTCTTATTGGTTTCAGGCGAGGGTTCAGGAATCGGTCAATGCGATAAACCCGGTGGTGTTGGACAACCAGGTTCTGCTGTCCTCCTGTTATTACCGTCAGGGATCGGTTCTGCTGAATCTCGATGAGAAAATTGAAGTGGCGGGAGAGGCCTGGCGCGGGCAGACCCTGGAGATCCATTTCACCACCCCCATTGTGCACGAGGGACACGTCTATGCCTTTTCCGGACGCAATCCTCCCGATGCCAGCCTCCGGTGCGTGGAATGGAAATCCGGAGAATTGAAATGGGAACGCGATGAATCCGTCCGCACAAGTTCGGATGCCACCCGCAAATTCGGGCGGGGCTCAGCCATACTGGCCGAGGGAAAAATGATTGCTCTGGGAGAGACGGGTATCCTCGGCCTATTCCGGCCCAATGTGGAGAAGGTTGAGGAAATCAGCCGGTTCAAAGTCCGGGGAATTGACTATCCAGCCTGGACGGCTCCCATATTATCAGACGGGCACCTTTATCTGCGCAGTGAGAATACCCTGGTGAAGTTGGATATCCGTAAACAGGCAGAGATATCACCTGGGGGACAGGCATCTGACGGAGACTGATTGAGCAAGCGCATTGTCAGCATAGATTTTTTCAGGGGAGTCGCCATAGCCGCGGTTGTGGCGATACATACGTACCCATTCGGGTTGATTGGAGAATCAGCCCTTTGGAAGGTGCTGGCAATTGCCGTCAACCAGGGGGCGCGGTTCGCAGTTCCATTTTTCTTTGTCCTGTCGGGGTATTTTCTGGGCAGGAAACTGAAATCAGCAGATGACAGCGCGTCAGTTATCGGATTGTCCCTTCCGATGATCCTGAGGCTGGTGGGTGTCTATCTATTCTGGAATGTGATTTACCTGATTTCCTATGAACCTGTGGTCTTTGTTCATTTCGGGATTGCAGGTGAGGTGGAATATGTGAAGGGGCGTATAATAGAATTGCTGCAGCGTCCGCTGGATCTGATTTTCGCAGGATTTGAAGATCACCTCTGGTTTCTGACGGCGATGATATGCGCGGCGGGGGTGACAGCTGGGATTATCCGGGCCGGACTCAGGCGATGGCTACTGCCAACGGGAGCCATTTTGTATATTGTCGGACTGCTTGGCGGGTCGTATTCCCTGACGCCGATGGGATTTGAAAGTGAATTCAATTTCCGGAATGGTCCATTTTTCAGTCTGCTTTTATATGCGACTGGTCTCTGGCTGTCGGATTGGGAATCCCTTAATAGGGAGGACAATTTCAGGTATGGCCTGATATTGACCTTTGTGGGACTGCTGATGCATTTCGTGGAAATCGGGCTGCTGTATAAATTGTATGAAATTCCGCCAAGCGGACACGATTATGTGGTTGGGACGTGGCTTTTCGGGACGGGGGTTGCCCTCCTCGCTTTATCCGGTCATAAGGTATTTGAAATTGGCTCAGTGGCACGCATCGGTCCGTATACTCTGGGGATTTACGCCAGTCACTTTATATTTGTGAGGTTATTTGGCGACAGTGAGGGAGGGACGCGCACGATAATATGGAGCATTGGATACTATATCTCAGTATTGGCTTCATCCATCATGCTGACACTGGCAGCAAGTCGGGTGAAATGGCTGCGCCGGTTTTTCATGTAAGTCCGGAACGGGATTCCGGCTGCAGCTTCAGGATGCCTCGCCTGAACCTGAGGAATTGGCCTTCATCCAGAGCCAGCTTTGAGCAAAGCCGCGATGTTCATCCATGGCTTGCGAAAGAGTCTCGAGACTGACGCCAGCCAATTCGGACGCGGAATCTTTAAGTTGTTCAGGAGAAGCCGGGGACTGGGAAATGACCTCAATGTGGTGTGAGTCCTGGAAACGCCCGGTCAGCGTGTTCTGGACGGCAGCGAGGTCGAGTTGTTCGAACTCATGGATTTCAACCAGAATATCGGCCTGCCTGAGGCCTGGAGCCCTGGCTGGGTCGAGCAGGTGAAATTCGAAGCCTTCGATATCCATGATGACGAGGGTGCGACCCTGGATAGAGCTTTCGAGGTCAGCGTAGGCGCAGTATTTGCGGATATCGAGATTGGTGACGCGGTTGAGATCCATCAACTGCCGTTGCCGGCGGCGGGCGATGGGATCGACGTCGTAGGAAATCACATTGCACCGGGGCAGTTTGAAAGCCAGACCAACGGCATAGTATCCCTCGGCGGCTCCAACATCTATGATCGTCCGGTAATCCCCTGTGAGCGCTTCAGAAACGGGACCATGCAATTCATTCTCGTACGAACCGAGCCACTTGGGCGTTATGGGCCCCCAGACAACTCTTTCATAATACTGCATGCCACGGAAGGGTCCGGAGAGGATCTGAATATCCCCCTGACCGTAGACACTTGTCCGGAAGGATTTCTGAAATTCCTCAAAACGTCCCTGGCAATAACGGAAAAAGCGATAGCTGGAAATCGCATGGAAGAGATCCGGGGAGACCTTCTGAAGCACTGACTTGATCTGCTTTTTCATATAATACGGGTCGTGTGAGTGCGGATTCGAGAGCCTGATCCGGCAAACCGCACATACTCCCATTAACGGCAGGAAATAAAAAAACTCAATACTGGACAATAGTGTCCAATATTGAGTCATGTCTGAAGTGAGTAAGGTCAGTGTGTGTCGTGGAGGTCCGCCATGGCGCGGCCCAGGTCATTGCCGACTTCCATATAGGTTTCGGCGTTGTGGTTGTAGTGGTATCCGGCACCGGTTGGGGAGATGCTTTTGTCGCGCCAGTGCGGGCGGGCATCGACGGCTTTGACATTGCCTTTGAATTCCGGGTATTTGCCGGTTTCCTGGGAGACGGCGAGCTGAGCCTTGGCGATGGTGAGACCGTGGCTGCTGAGGTTCTGGCCTTCGAATGCGATGGTTGCCAGGACAAAGCAGGCATCGGGAGCATCGAAGTCCTTTCGGAGTTGCTTAATGAAATGGACGAGATTTTGTTCATACCGGCTGGCGTGAGCGGCATTCTGGTCCTTGTGGCCCTGCCAGAAGACAAAGCCGGCAATTTCATAGCCCTGACCTTTGTAACCGGGATAGTAGTCGGCGAGGTTATCGAGGACCATTCTGGCGTTGGCTGTATCGGTATCGTATTGCTTACCGGCATACCAGTTGACGACCTGTTTGGGTTCGCCCTCGACCCATGAGAGTGGAGTCTCCTTGTATCCCGCGTATATCTTTCCCTCGAATTCGAACTGTTCACTGCCTGGAGGCAGCAGATCCCATCCAAGACTCCGGTTTCCAATGCAGGCCTTGAGGACGAGGACGGGAGCCTCATGGTAATGCCCCATCACCTGTCCGAACTGAAGTTCAGGACCAATGTGGCGACCTTTGGGACTGAGCCAGTCCTGGCGGTTTCCAACGGTGGTCTGCACATAGCGCACATCCATTCTGGGAATCCACTCACCGGAATCATCCACCAGGTGCGGGTATTTTCCGTGATTGACCAGGTTTTGAAGTGTGCCGGACTGGTCATCGGGGCCGATGCGTCCGAAGCCCAGCATATTCGACTGACCCATCAGGATGTAGACCTGAACGGGTCTGGTGTGATCGGCTTCCGTGCCATCCGGATCGGGAAGAATATCCGGGATTTCAGCAGCCCGGCCGATCATGGAGCCGGAGAGAGCCAGAAGAGTGATGAGAGCCAGTGGTAATTGCCTGTATCTGAAAATGTTCATAATGCGCTGGGTGTCATGATTTTATATGCCGGTGCGTGCGCCTGCACACATCGGATGAGGCATTCGCGGTCAGGTCACCGGCTGTCAGTGTCAAACCAGAGCACGACCGGGGAATCCTTCCGGGAGAGTTCTGCTGACAGATCGACGGTATCGCCACCAGCCACCCGGGTCAATATCCGTGATTCGACCTGGCCATTTGACTGGGAAATTTCCGAAACCCTCACGGGTCCATTCAGCCCACTCAGATCCAGAGTCAGAGATTCAGGACTTCCGGCGTAAACGAGCCCCCCACGCGGGCCCTGCAGAGCCCATTGGCGGTCGGCGGGACGGGTGTTGCGGGAGTCCACCTCATACCCGGGGATCGCAGCCAGAAGTCGGGGATCGGTCGTCCCGGGAAGAACCGGCATGGACCCACCCGCACACAGCCACGCCCAACGGGCCTTATCAAAAGATGAGATGAGCGCCTTGTCGGGGAATCGGGATTTATATTCCGATGCCATGAGCGCCAGAGTTTCATCAGTGGGGCGCCCCCCCTTCCACAGCCGTTCATGCTGGCGTGGAGCCAATTCGGTCCCTCCACCGGGGGCATAGAGTCCCCTGGGTGAAATCCACCAGTATTTAAAGTCGATCACATCAATGACAGAACTTCGATAGGGATCATTCAGAATGGCATCCTGAACATCCCTGGGGGCACTGAGACCGGTCAGCGGACGGATACCATTTGCATGTCTCTTATTTCGCTCATTGACCGTATCCACCCAGAACCGGACAAAGTGGAGTGGGCCGGAGAATTCCTCGCCCAGCAAATGGATGACATTGGATTTGGACGAGAGATTATCCAGACATTTGTTGATGAAGAGAGTGTGGAGGAGGCGGCGTTGCGGATGCGAAACATCATAGAAATCCTCAGCCATGAAAATGCGTTTCCGGTTCACATACGGCGGCGGTTCGGGGAATCCGGTCTGATTGACATTATTGATTGATCGCCACGGGTAGTCGGCCCAGTGGGCCCCGGCCTCGAGGATATTGTGCTGGAAATACATGGCATTGAGAAAAACCAGCCCGTGAGTGGCGCATTCATCGGCAAATGTTGACAGTCGGTCAAAATACCAGGGATTGAATTTTGTGAGGTCGTAGAGGCTGAGTCCATCCCAGGCGGTGCCGGTGCCGGTCCGTGCCCAGGGAAGTTCATAAAATGGAGGCCACACATTTCCATCGATGCGCCGAATCATCTGATGGTCATCCCTGCGCCGGTCGTACCAGAGGCCGGGATGGTGACGCAATCCGACCGCCCCCTTTTCCACCAGTGCTTTGGCCAGATCGCTGAGGTCATCGGTGAGTCCCTGACCGCGCCGGCCGGGGACAAAGCGGGTGAGATTGATACCAAATTCCGGGGTGCGCGAGGGCATTGAATGCCCGCGCCACCAGGTGATTCCCGGCTGGTGGCCGGTGGCCAGTCGCGGTCCGATGGTGAGCCACCCGTTTTTCAGGGCCAGGGTATTTTTGGCAGGTGTGGGCGATGGGTCCCGGACTTGTCCACCGGTGGCTGAGAAATCACGGGCCTCATGGCCTGGCTGAATGACGGTGGGTGAGGTGTGTGGTTTCAAGGCCGTCAGGGCATCGCGCCCGAGCCGATCCACGAGCTGGCCTTCATAGAGACTGTCGGGATCGACAAATTCATTGAGAGACCGCCAGAAGCCATCACCGGAGAACTGCGCCCAGCAACCAATCACCCAGTTGCGGGCGCCAGGTGGGGTTCTGGAAATGATAATCGGGACGGAGCACTGCCAGGCGACGCAGTTTGCTGCGGCCCAACCAACGCCATTATCCCATATTTCCCGGTTGTCAAAATGGAGTCCACCGCCATCCATGATGAGGTTGTCGTATAAAACACCGGTGGCCCAACTCTCAATGGGGCCACTGAAGTCCAGGGCATTCTGTGACTCGCAGTGAAGGAAAACATTCGGGCCGGGAGCTTTCCATCCGGTGGAGAAATCGTGACGCCCATTTTCACTGAAACACCGGAGAAAAAGAGTCTGCTGGCCGGCGGTGTGAAAGGCATGCCGACGATAGCCACCAATCTCTGAGACAGGTGCCTCGGACCGGCAATCCATGACAGTCACCCGGCTGCCATTCTCCCACACAGCAACGGCCGAACTCACAAAATGCGAGGCGGTCACATTGCGCACCCAGATATCGCGGGCATGATCAATACTGACTGCCATCCACGCATGGTTTTCATCCTTGGAATTGGATTCATCGAATTCGGAAATGCAGTGGAGATTTTCAACACCGGCATGGCGGAGGATGCCACCCACGGAAACCTTCTGAACTGAGGAACGACCAAATTCCGGATCCAGCGCGCAGGTGATCGGAGCATCGAGATGGATGGTCCTGCCATCGACATCCTGAATTGTCCTGAGCCATGTAAGGTCCATGGTGTCGGCTTTCCAATGTGGTGAGGGACGCCCGGGAAAGGCGCCCATACCCATGAATTCGATCCATGTGGACGGACTTGGACGGATGATAATAATCTCATCGCCGGGGTGCAGTCCCTCAGCACTTTCGAGATCCAGCACAGTGGAACCGACAGGAACATAGTCATTGATCATTAGCGGAGGTGCCGTCTGAAGTATCTGTTTACCGCCTTTAATCTCAATGAGAGCCCGTCTGTCTGTTCCGGTGGCTATAAGTTTCGTGCCGCCCATATCCCGGCCACTGCCGCGCAGAACCACTCCACTGGTATGTAGTTGAATATTCCCGGCAATATGGAATTCACCTGAGGCCAGCCCAACAGCCCCGCGCCACCCCGAGGCATCCGCCGGCAATCCCGATACATAATTAATCGCCGACTGGATGGCTTTTCCGTCATCACTACCGGATACCTCAGGAACCACAATGGCTCTGACCGGAACATCCGGCAATTCCACTCCGCCACCACCATATCCGGCATGAGAAAAATCGGGAATTCTGTCTCCCCCTGGATAGATATCATAAATGAGCGCCCCGCCCTCGCTTTGCTCGACAAACCGGGCCGGTTGGTTCCGTGAAAAGACCACACCGCACCCCAATACAAATACAATTATGAATATACCTGCAAAACGCTCCCTTATATACCCACTGCCCCGAATTCCCTGAAACATAACATTCGTGCTTGTATTTATACTTATATTTCTATTTATACGGAAACACTAATTTCCGGAGGTGAATTACCGGGGAATGAAAAATGTGTCGATATTATTTTCCTGGAGTGAATAATCCACAAAAACATCCGGGCGGGTTCCATTGATGTATTCCTCAATGTTGACATATCCATCATCATCGATGTCAGCCATGGCATCTGAGGCATTATTGGGATTGAGCTTGAAACGGGTTTCCCATTCATCGGGCAGGCCATCGCTGTCGGCATCAGAATACGGTGTGCCCGTATAATCCGGATACCCCCCCACCTGGTCCGGGTGAGTGATTATGCCCTTTGAAATTTCATTAACAATTTTGTCGATCATCTTCTCATTGAAGTTGGGGTTTTCGAGAGATTCACGGATACCTTCGTGGGCGCTGGCGGTTGTGATTCCTGTGCTCACAGTGCGGATGATACGCTTGTCCACATCATCCTGTTTCGGGCGTGTCGCACCGGCGTTCCGCAGCACTGAATGGTAGGCATCCTCAGCTGATTCGACCGGGACACTTGCATGCGGATACGGAGCATCCAGCCGAATGCCGGGCAGAACCGATTCGGGGGGGGCTACTGAATCCGGCTGCACTCCCCCACTCCAATTATCTACTGAGACTCCGGGAAATCCTTCGGCAAAATTTCCATGTACATAGGCCTTACCGAAATTATCGACGACAGTTTTACTGCGTTCCGATTCCGGTTTGAGAAAACGCCAGGCGATGGAGTTATCCAGTGGAGTGACTGGACCGGGTTTCAAATAATTATTGATGATATTGAAGATACTCCGGTGATCACCACCATCAATGGTACGGTGTCTCCAATTGAAAAGAACATTATTAATGAAAGTGAAGTCACCGTACATACCGACACTGGGATTGCGGCCGGTATTGCATGCCCACAGATTGTTATGAAAGGTGCTGTTCAGGCCACCGATGGTGCTGCCGAAGGCATGATGGAATGTATTGAGTGCCTCACTGAATATGGAGTGCTGAATAGTTATATTGACGGTGGGGAGCTTCAGGTCGCTGGTGGATGGGTCATCATCGTGATCGTACATATGTCTGTACATGGACATATTCTCATCGAGTCCCCAGCTGGCCGAAACGTGATCAATCATAATATTGCCGACAGGATTGCCACCGAGGGAATCATTGCGGTCACCGACCCAGGTTTCACCCCGCCGGAAGCGCAGGTGTCTGATAATGACATCGTGAGTTTCCAGCTCGACAGTATCGCCGGCTATACACACGCCATCCCCGGGGGCGGTCGCACCCGAGATAGTAATATAGGGAGCACGTATGCGGAGAACTTCCTTGAGACGGATAATGCCAGCCACATTGAAGACAACAATCCTTGGCCCTCCGGATTCACAGGCTTCGCGGAAACTGCCAGGTCCACCATCATTCAGATTGGTGACCACCATCACCCGGCCACCCCGCCCGCCAAAACTGTACATCCCACCGCCCCAGGCCCCCGGGAAGGAGGGAATACCGGCCTGGGGTAGATCAGATGGCAGTGCCGCACCCGGCAGATAAGGTTTCCCCTTTGACACCCAGGACTCGATTTCAGGGAGGGCTTTGGCAAATGCCAGATCAGAATGCTCATCCTCCGCCGCCATCTTGGCCTGAGCCCGGGCACTTTCAGCCTTGCTGACGCGGGGGTACTGGGCTTCGACTTCTGATACATAAATCTGCAAACCCAATACAATACCTGAATACAGAATCACCCGTTTCAAATTATATGTTCGTGCTGGAGAAAATCTGCTGGTCATTGCGCTCATCAATAGCATATTCCCCACTCTCACCAAAGAAAATACATCCCCGCACTTTTGACTTTCGGAAATGCGGGCCATTCTCTATAGTCTGGGTCACACTGATTACCATCCAATGAACCCGACATGAATTTTCAATATTCCGCAGGCATGCACAAAAATAAAACCCACAAAATCCATGGGACCGGGATATATCTAATATTATGCCTGGGGGTTTTGATTATGGGTGTGATACTGAGGACAGCCGATGCAGCAGAGAGACAAAACCGGAGTGACGGCCGGCATCGTGTCATTGTTTCAACAGATATTGGGGGAACGGACCCGGATGATTTCCAATCGATGGTCCATCTGCTTCTGTATGCGGATGTTATGGAGATTGAGGGATTGATATCCTCACCCTATGGCCCGGGAAGGGTTGCCGATATCCTGAAAGTGATTGACCGATATGAGGAGGATTACCCTAATCTGATCAGGCATTCAGCCAATTATCCCACACCAGCCCGGCTGCGATCAATAACCAGACAGGGCGAGACCGAGGTGGCTCCCTATAATGGATTCCGCAAAGCGACGGACGGGTCGCAGTGGCTCATTGAATGCGCGCGCCGTAAGGAACCGGGCCGTCCGTTACACGTTCTGGTCTGGGGCGGGCTCGAGGATCTGGCCCAGGCGTTGCACGATGCCCCGGACATCGTGCATGGTATCCGCGTCTACTGGATTGGAGGTCCCAATAAAAAATGGAGCCCGGATGCCTACCAGTATATTCAGAACCATCATCGAAATTTATTTTTTATAGAGGCCAATTCGACCTATCGCGGGTGGTTCAATGGAGGTTATGGAAATTCAGACTCATCAACTGAATCAACTGGAATTCGAGATTACAGCAATTCCGGGTTTGTCTCTGCACACGTGAAGAACCATGGGGCTCTGGGCGCTTTCTTCGCCGACAAGCTTGGAGGAACCATCAAGATGGGGGATAGTCCGTCAGTCGGATGGATATTGAATGGAGATCCGTCTGATCCATCCGCTCCCGGGTGGGGAGGTCAGTTTGTGAAAGCCTGGCAACGCCCCCGGCTTCATCTGGACCGGTTACCCAATGTGAATGACCCGCTGGAAATGGCCGGCATACTTGAACTGGCTATTCCGGTCACTTCAGAAATGTCCGGCGATCACAGGACATTTCTCCATGTGGAGAATCAGTCGCTGGCGGGCAGCTGGATCGCTGATGGGACCATGCGATTCCGGTTTTCGCCGAAAGCAGTGAAAGTTTACAACTTCAGAATATCGAGTCGGACTGATGATCTGGACAGACTGACGGGAGAGTTGACTGTTGAACCGGCAACACCGGCGGATGCAGGGCGCCCGGATTCACTACTGATAAACTGGTGGACAGATAATCCAGCCGGTTCCATGGCACAAGGAGAACACCTGGGAGCACGCTCGGTAAGTGTCTGGAGAAAGGAATTTCTAGACGACTTTGCAGCCAGAATGGACAGATGTCTCCCAATTCCAGCTCCGTGAAAAAGCAAAATTAATAAATAAGATAATATACATATATTTATATGATACTTTCGGAACCACAACGCCCTGCACCAACCAGGCATGCCGCTTCAGAATGCAGCCCATCGAACTGGCTGGCGGCTATTTGGATATTAGCCGTCATATTATTTTCCACCCCGGTGGAGGCAAATGGACCCCATGCAAAATTGAGGTCAGTGCCGGCGGGAGCGGCGGAATGGACTGGAGGATTCTGGGGTGACCGGATGGAAATGCTGAGTGGAACTATGTTTCCTGAGATGCGGAAGATCATGGAGGGGGATGACTACTCACATTACCTGATGAATTTCCGCATTGCGGCGGGCGAAATTCCGGGTCGATCACGGGGAGCCCCTTTTAATGATGGGGATTTTTATAAATGGCTCCAGGCTGCCTGCCATCTACTGTCCGTGGACAGGCAATCCCCTGAAGCAGCACAGCTAGAGCGTGAAATTGACCGGATAATTGAAATCATTGGCAAAGCCCAGCGGAAGGACGGCTATATTCACACACCGGTCATTATCAAAGCCATGCAGGGAGACCAGGAAGCTGTGCCATTCAGCGACCGGCATAATTTTGAATTATATAATATGGGGCATCTTTTTTCGACAGCGACCACCCATTTTCAGGTGACCGGGAAGAAAAGCCTGCTTGAGATAGCCGAAAAAGCGGCGGACTTTCTGGACAGAACCTTCAAGGATGCCCCGCCTGAGGCGGCGCGGAGTTCGGTCTGTCCGTCCCATTACATGGGAATGGTGGACCTGTGGCGTGTCACCCGCAAACCTCAATACCTGGCACTTGTCAGGAAATTTTTCATCTTCCGGAGTCAGATAAGCGATGGCGGGGATGATAATCAGGACCGCATCCCATTTGAGGACCAGACCGAGGCGGTTGGCCATGCCGTCCGCGCCAATTATCTGTATGCCGGAGCCGCCGATCTTTATATGGAAACGGGTGAGGAGAATTTCTGGAAACCCCTTCCGCTCATCTGGCAGAATCTGGTTTCCCGGAAAATGTATATAACCGGTGGATGTGGAGCTTTATACGATGGGGCATCGCCCTATGGATCAAAACAACAGAGAACAATAACCAGAACTCATCAGGCATTCGGCCATAATTATGAATTGCCCAATACGACCGCGCACAATGAAACATGTGCCAGCATCGGAAATATTCTGTGGAACTGGCGCATGTTTCTGATCACTACCGCCCCCCAGTATCTGGATGTTCTGGAAAAAGCACTTTATAACAGTGTCCTGGCGGGAACGGATATTCACGGCACCAATTTTTTCTATACAAATCCTCTGCGGGTCACTGATCCGCTGCCGACCGACCTTCGCTGGTCACGGACACGGGTTCCCTACGTCAGTGCGTTCTGTTGTCCACCGAATCTCCTCAGAGTCCTTGCCGACAGTCCAAATTATGCCTTCGCCCAGTCGGAAAATACTGTCTGGATCACCCTTTTCGGCAACAGCCGGCTCACCACAAAAATCGGTGACGGTGAAATAGCGGTTGAGGTCTCATCCGATTATCCCTGGGACGGAAGGTCCGTCATCTCCATCAATCATGGAGAACCGACACCTGTCAATATTTCGCTGCAGATCCGTATTCCGGGATGGACCAGTTCGCCACAGGCACGCCTGCACCCCGCCAATGCGGATGACCTGACAATATCTGAGCCAATACCCGGTCAGTTTCTCAATATCTCCCGCAACTGGAATGATGGAGATCAGATAATTCTGGATTTCCCAATGCCTGTAAGGCTGATTGAAGCCAATCCACTCGTTGAGGAAACGCGGAACCATATGGCAATCGAACGAGGACCGCTTGTCTACTGCCTGGAATCTCCCGATCTTCCAGAAGAGTATTCCATTCAGAACCTGTATCTCGATCCATCACAATCCTGGACCCCACGCCGGGACGACAAACTCTTTGGAGGTTCTGTTGTTCTCGACGGCAGGCTCGTATACAGAAATTCCAGTGACTGGAACAGCAAACTATACAGGGAATATTCCCCGACTGAACCGGAGTTGATAAATGTTTCTTTGATCCCATATCCGTTCTGGAATAACCGGGGAGCGTCTGAGATGACTGTTTGGATGCCGGTCAATTTCTGAAATACCCTGGAGAGCCCCGGATTTATTTCCACCTCCATAAAACAAGCAGAAACCAGCGGATAATCAGTATTTTTTGTATATAAAAAAAATCCGCCATCAACTTCCCGGAAAAGCGCACACATATATACAAAAGTAATGCGGTTGGCATTAAAGCTATGAGAATTACACCGGGGCAGACAAATCCGCGGAGTCCTCTGCATTATGGAGCGATGCAGTCGAAAGTGGCCGATGAATGATTCCACCCCACATATTCAACACAATGCGCACTTTTCAGAAATCCTGATCCTGATGGTGGGGAGTATAAAATCGAGGGCAGCAGCCGGGATGAAGGCAATGTGCATCCCCCCGCTTTTCATTTTCATGGGCACCTGTTCCCCGGCTTTTATTACATGAAATCAGTACTTTACATGAAATTGTGATTCTGAGAGAGTCAAAACATTGCACAGAACTGATTGTTACAGGAATGTTACAGACATGAAAAATATATGGTTTGGATATTGGGGCAGAGGGATCTGCCTTCTGGCATTGGGAGTGATACTAATGGTTTTGCAGGCAGGGTTGCATGCCGGGGAATTTTTCTCATCTGATGGCCTGAAGGAAGTGATGATTGAAGTGGATGCGGACGATTGGCAGGAATTGAGTGGCCAGACGCGGAGTTTTGCCCAGGCACTCAGCGAGGAACGGAAGGAAGGAAAATTTTCAAAGCCCTTCACGTGGTTCCCGGCCAGTGCCACGGTGGATGGTGTGGAATATAAAAATATTGGCCTGCGCAAAAAGGGATTCATAGGCTCTCTGGATTCGGAACGCCCATCACTGAAGATAAAGCTGGATTATGAGGGCGCTGATTACCTGATTGAGGGCATGGATCAGCTGACTCTCAATAACTGCAAGCAGGATCCACCCATCGTCAATCAGCACATGACATACAGATTATTCAATGCGGCGGGCATTCCGGCGCCGAGAACCGCCTTTGCCCATGTCACAGTGAATGGAGAGTCGCTGGGTATTTACTGCATCGTGGAATCCATGCGCAAACCCATGATTGAGAGACATTTCGGCAATCATGATGGTGTCCTCTATGAGGGAACTGTCACAGATTTCTATGATGGTTGGGCCAACTCACTCGAAGAGAAATTCGGCAATCAGGAACTCGGACTCTCCCGCATCAAAGCATTGATTGATGTCTTGGAGAATGAGGATTCAGCTACTATCGAATCCATTGGTGAGATTGTCGACATACCATCGTTTCTCAAATACTGGTCCATTGAAGCGATGATCGGATTCTGGGATGGATATTCCGGCAATTCAAATAATTACTTTTTCTATATACCGGAAAAGAGCGGGAAAATGCATTTTATGCCGTGGGGAGCCGATTCGGTGTTCACCACGAGAGAAATGTTCCGGCGCAACGTCCGATATCAGTCCGTCAAGACCTCCGGCCGACTGGCAGCTCATCTGTATCAGAATGCGGATATCCGCAGACAATATGGACAGACCATGAAGGAGATCCTTCAGAATCACTGGAAGGCCGATGAAATGATCGCGGAAATTGACAGGCTTGAAAAACTGATTGGGCCAAACGTTCACGAGGCCCAGAGGGGGTTTGCTGGTTCCATGGATGAAATGCGGGATTTCATCAGATCGCGCCGCCAGAACCTGCTGGATGAAATTGCCGATGGCGTGCCCGACGATGTGGAAATAACCGCGAGAGAACCCATGTTTTTTGCGACAGTCGGAAGCCTCGACATCCAGTTCGAAACCACCTGGCAGGACAATGATTCCAGAGATGCGGTGACTGAAGCCAAACTCAGCGGCACATTCCGTCATCAGGGTGAGGAGATCGGACTTGAGAACGCCGTCGTCACCGCCAGCCGGGCTGCGCGCAACCCGTTTGGGTTCGGAGGCGGCAGGCGCGGGCAGGACGGAACGCCCCCTGTTCAGCTCTCCATATCTGTTCCTGGAGAGTCCGGCAGCGAGGCCTTTGTCTGGAACATTATGCTCGATAGTGACCAGTTTGAAAACCAGACCGGCGAAATCGGTGCAGGCGGTATGATGATGAAAGGAAGAAGTTCCGGATTTTTTGGCAGAAATAATGCCATGGTCGATGCCAGCATAAACCTGGAAAAGGCCTCAACCACCCATGGCGAAGCGGTGAAAGGGACAATCAAAGCCAGAGCTTCGCGGATGAACCGCTCGCCATTTTAAAAGGTTTTCAAGGCCTGGCGGGTGGACGTTGTGGACATTGTGGGTTCAGACTCTGGACTGGGTGGTCATCCAGTGGACGAGTTTGTCTGGGCTGCCGGCTGAGTTTTTGAGGTGGGTGAGCTGGCGGGTGGCCCATGAGGGGGCTGCTGCCAGTTTCCTGATGTGCAGGAGTTCATTTTCACACCGGAGTTCCTGCGAGATGGGCAGGAGTTCATCCACAAGGCGGTTGAGGGTCTGTCGGACTGGCACCATTTGATAATTGTCACTGTCGACGAGTTCGGCATCGAGGCCGAAGCGGGCGGCGCGCCACTTATTCTGTCTCACGAGCATGGGGTGGCAATCGTGCTGATAGAGGCCCTCATCGATGGAATCAGAAAGCTGTTTGACGAGGCAGTGAATGAGAGCGACAAGAGCCATGGAGTCATCGAGGTTGCCCGGCATATCGCAGATCCGGACCTCGACGGTTCCGAAGTTGTGATGCGGGCGGATATCCCACCAGATTTCGCGGATGGTTTTAATGAATCCGGTCTGGATGAGATGATTGAGAAGCCAGACGTATTCACTCCAGTTTCTCATGAATGGGGGCAGTCCGGCGGTGGGCAGGCCCTCCATGACTTTGGTGCGCCAGGAACTGAGCCCGGTATATCGGTTTTCCCAGAATGGGCTATTGCAGCTGGCCGCAAGCAGGGTGGGCAGGTGCCGGAGCATGCGGTCGCAAATCATAACAGCCTTGTCACCGGAATCGACACCCACATGCACGTGCAGGCCGAAGGTGATCAGTTGGCGGGCTGTGTCCTGAAGCAGATCGACCAGTCCATGGTATCGCGGGTCGTCGGTTACCTCCTGATTCTGCCACGATGAAAACGGGTGAGTGGCCGACCACAGCAGACTGACATTGTGATTATCGGCCACCGACTGCATTGCACGGAGGTTTGTCCGGAGTTCGTCACCGGCCTGACCGACCGTCTCACAGACATCGGTATTGAGTTCCACATAGCATTGCATCAGCTCGGGTTTGGCTGCCCCTCTGGGAAACTGATCCAGTGCTTTCAGCAAATCCGGGCAGGCTGAAGTCAGAGCTGAGGTCTCTTTATCGACGAGTGCCAGCTCGATCTCGACTCCGAGGGATGGCCTGTCACTTGGGTTAAATTCCAATCTCTCCATAATACCCGTGTCATATTATTCCAATGCCGCTGATTCCGCCCTGTCCCGAATAACGGAAAAGCCATTGCCGGGATTGTTCATGGAATGTGGGGATCAGACTTTATCCGGATTACACCACTCCACCACTGAGCGGGCAAGGATTTTAGCCCCAAAGCCAAGTGAGTGTTCATCAAGGTCAAATTGTGGTGAATGCAATGGGGCTGCCGACTCTGGATTTTCCGAGCATCCGAGACGGATCATGGCTCCAGGAACCTGTCGCAGGTAATTGGCAAAGTCCTCTCCGCCCATACTGGGCTTGAGAATCTCATGCACATTGTCAATACCCAGACACAATTCGGACTGGCGACGGATCAACCGGGTCAGTGCCGGATCATTGTAAACGGCGGGGGGACCAAACTGCGCCGTGACTGCAATAGTGGTTCCGGATGCTTCGGCAATACCGCGCGCCAGTCTTTCGATGTGGTCCATGGTTTCACGGGTGACCGATTCATGGAGTGTCCTCAGAGTTCCCCTTACAGTCACCGAGTCCGGTATCACATTGGGACTGTGGCCACCGGAAATCTGCCCGAAGGAAACAACCACGGGTTCGTGCGAATCCCGGCTCCTCGGCACAAAAAGATAGATGGCGGAAATAAGCTGGGATGCGGCAGCTATGGGATCACGCGATTCGTGCGGGCGGGCCGCATGAGCCCCCCTGCCCCGGACCTCAATGCCTATCTCATTGCAGTCAGCCGTAAAAGCACCTTCCCTGTATCCGACTGTCCCCAATTTCCTCAATGGGTCCATGTGAAGACTGAACAATGAGTCTATTCCCTCAAGTGCGCCGAACTCCATCATGGCCAGAGCGCCCTGGTTGGTTTCTTCAGCCGGCTGGAAGAGTGCGCGCCAGCTTACCGGCCAGGGAAGGGCCCCTGATGACTGCATTGCCACTAGAGCCATGACCGCCCCCATAACGGTGGCGGTGTGCCCGTCGTGACCGCAGGCATGCATGACTCCATCCACCCGACTGGTGTAATCAGTTGCTTTGGCATCCTGAATTCTGAGCGCATCCATATCCGCACGAAGGCCGATACGTGGTCCGTCACCCGCATTGCCACCATCGGCAAAAAGCCCTCGTTTATCGGGATTGACATTGGGCTGGAGACCGATTTTAACGAGCTGTTCACGGATGAATTCGGTGGTTTTGAATTCCTGGAGACTGGGCTCCGGATACCGGTGCATGTGCTGGCGGATATGACAGATGTCCCTGAAATACTGATCCACGAAAGCATCACATTTCACCATCCAGTCATCTGATTTATTTTCATCCATGAGTCTGCATCCTGTCTCGATCCGGGAGGACGGCCAGAATTTGTGGCCGCTCACATTACCCGCAGAATTCATATCATACCTGTGAGTCCTGAGAAATCCTCAGTTTCCTGCGGGGTTGACGCCGCTGCCACATCAATTACAAATAATTTTCATGGCACGAACACCATCGACAATGCTGGCACTCGGAACTCAGGCCCCTGATTTCTCATTACCGGACCCGGACGGCACTCAGGTCTCACTGAACGACTTTCAATCCGCCGCGGGCGTGGTGGTGATTTTCATGTGTAATCACTGTCCCTTTGTGCAGATGCTCCGGGAATCCCTGGCTGGATTTGCCAGAGAATGCGCCGTAAAAAACATAGCCGTTGTCGCCATCAATTCGAATGACGCATCGAACTACCCCGACGACTCACCCGCCAGAATGAAGGAGGAGATTGCGGAATTCGGGTATTCGTTTCCCTATCTGGTGGATGCGGATCAATCGGTGGCCCGGTTGTATCGGGCAGCCTGCACACCGGATTTTTTTCTTTTTGATGGTGAAAGAAAGCTTTATTACCGTGGCCAGTATGATGATGCCCGCCCGGGCAATGGAGTGGATGTCAACGGAGCTGACCTGAAGCAGGCTGTGGACGCACTCGTCAGTGGTGCTCCATCACCGGAAATCCAGAAACCCAGCATCGGCTGCAATATCAAATGGATTCCCGGTCAGGAACCGGATTACTTCCATAAACCCTGAGGTCCGGCCGGAATGGACATTGCTTGACAATTGTCATCACAAATCTTGGTAAAATCTTCAGTTCCGAAGAGATAAGTCCTTGATGGATCGGCCTTTTCTGCCGACGCTCATCTGTATATATGAGCGCGCAGGACATGACCAATCATCCGGCTCTGGCCAAATGGATCCAGAAAATGATCGACCTCTGCAAACCGGAATCCTTCCGGTTGTGCGATGGTTCCCAGGCGGAGTGGGATGAACTGACTGAACTCCTGGTAGGTCAGGGCACATTTATCCGCCTGAACCCGGAAAAACGCCCCAATTCATTTCTGGCCCGCTCGACACCCTCAGACGTCGCCCGCGTCGAGGACCGCACCTTCATCTGCACCAAACGCAAAGACCAGGCCGGACCGACAAATAACTGGGCTGAGTCCGCTGAGATGCTTGAGAAGATGCATGGCATGTTCGATGGCTGCATGAAGGGACGTACCATGTATATCATCCCCTTCTGCATGGGCCCCATGGATTCGCCTCTCGCCAAAATCGGAGTCCAGGTCACCGATTCCCCCTATGTGGTGCTCAATCTCCGTATCATGACCACCATGGGTGCGACTGTCCTCAAACGTCTCGAGGAGGAAAAAGCCGGTCAGGCCCCCCGCAAAAGACACGGACACGGCTTTTTCATTCCCTGTGCCCACACAGTCGGGTCGCCACTGGAACCGGGTCAGCAGGATGTCCCCTGGCCATGCAATGAGGATAAATATATCTGTCATTTTCCGGAATCCCGCGAAATCTGGTCGTATGGATCCGGCTACGGTGGGAATGCCCTGCTTGGGAAAAAGTGCCTGGCCCTGCGTATTGCCTCGAATATTGCCCGCGAACACCACTGGATGGCCGAGCACATGCTCATCCTCGGACTGCATTCGCCCGAGGGAGAGAAAACATACATCTCAGCCGCCTTCCCGTCCGCCTGCGGGAAAACCAATCTGGCCATGATTGTCCCGCCGAAAACGTATGCGGACAAGGGCTGGAAAACCACTATCGTCGGGGACGACATCGCGTGGCTGTGGCCTCACGAGGACGGCACACTGCACGCGATCAATCCCGAGACCGGCTACTTTGGGGTCGCTCCAGGCACATCGTATAAAACCAACCCGATTGCCATGGATTCAATGAAGGCCAACTGCATTTTCACGAATGTGGCTCTGACCGACGATGGAGATGTGTGGTGGGAAGGTCTCACCGATGAGAAACCTCAGCATCTCGTCGACTGGCGCGGCCAGGACTGGACTCCGGAATCGGAGACACCGGCGGCTCATCCAAACGCCCGTTTCACCGCACCTGCCCACCAGTGCCCGACGATTGACCCCGACTGGCAGAACCCCGATGGCGTCCCCATATCGGCGATTGTGTTTGGTGGCCGGCGCCCATCGACCATGCCTCTGGTATTCCAGGCCTTCAACTGGTCACATGGCGTTTATCTGGGTGCGACAATGGGATCGGAAACCACGGCCGCAGCCATCGGTCTCAAAAAACAGGTGCGGCGCGATCCCATGGCCATGCTTCCATTCGCCGGATATAATATGGGTGATTACTTCGGCCACTGGCTCTCAATCCGGCGCGAAGTTACCCACCTCCCCAGATTCTTCCACGTCAACTGGTTCAGACTCGATGACAATGGCAAGTTCCTGTGGCCCGGATTCGGAGAGAATATGCGGGTCCTCGAGTGGATCATCAACCGGTGCCATGGACGCATCCCCGGACACGAAACCCAGATCGGTTGGACACCCCACTTCGAGGACTTCAATACCGACGGCCTCAATGGTTTCTCCGAAAGCCAGTTCCAGCAATGCATGGCCTTCAAGGAAGATGAATGGCGCGAGGAAATCCTCTCGCAGGGTGAGCTTTTCCTGAAACTCTACGACCACCTGCCCAAGGAACTCGTCTATCAGCGGGAGCTCCTGGCCGCACGTCTCAGCTGAATGAGCGCACGGGGATAATTCATAAAGACTTTGCGGACAGGCCCGGACTCAACTCCGGGCTTTTCTGACTCTCAGACGCAGCTGTTTCTCGGTCTCGATGATCGCGAAGAGCACAACCCCGACGAGCACAATAAGAACGCCATCGGTAAATGGGACAGCCGCCGTCTCAAATATCCCCTGAAATGGCGGAAAATAAGTGATGGCAAACTGCGGAAGGGTCACACCGATAACCGTCATCCAAACAGCCTTTGTCCCTTTGACCGCATTCCAGGTCAGGGAATTCCCGTAGATATTCCGGATAAAGAAAAGATAGGACAGCTCCATGACCACCAGAGTATTCATGGCCATGGTTCTGGCGAGTTCGAGCGAATACCCCCGGTCTATGGCATAGGCATATATTCCGAAAACGCCCGCAAGAAAGAGTGTGGAGGCAAAGATGATCTGCCACACCAGCCCGCCAGTGAGAATCGGCTCATCCCTGGGGCGGGGCGGACGCCTCATCGTATCGGGCTCGGTTGGTTCAAAAGCCAAAGCCATCCCCAGAGTGACTGCGGTGATGAGATTGATCCAGAGAATCTGCACCGCTGTAATAGGCATCTGCATACCGAAGAGAAGTGCCACAATGATACTCAGAGCCTCGCCGGCATTGGTCGGCAGTGTCCAGCTGATCACTTTCTTGATATTGTCGTAGACGGTCCGCCCTTCCCTGACGGCGGCGGCAATGGAGGCAAAATTATCGTCGGCCAGAACGAATTCGGCGGCCTCCTTGGCGGCCTCACTGCCCTTCAGTCCCATGGCAATACCGGCGTCGGCCCGTTTGAGAGCCGGAGCGTCATTCACTCCGTCGCCGGTCATGGCCACCGTCATGCCTTGCGCCTGAAGGGCCATCACCAGGCGAAGTTTATGCTCCGGACTGGTTCGGGCAAAGATGTCGGTTTCCATCACCGCCAGGGCAAGAGCCCCATCCTCCATGGCTTCAATATCCGCTCCGGTGAGAACCTTCCCGGGATTGCGGAGTCCAATCTGACGCCCAATGGCGGAAGCTGTTCCCTTGTGATCCCCAGTGATCATTTTGACTCTGATTCCAGCGAGATGACACTCTGATACCGCCTGAATGGCTTCTTTCCTGGGAGGATCAAAAAGCCCCACCATACCCACGATTATCAATCCGTCCACGAGATCACCGAAATCAACCGGTTGTGTATCAGGAGGTACTGGTTTGACTGCGAGAGCCAGGACCCTCTGACCTCTGGAAGCCAATTCATCGGCCCGGGCATGCCAGTAATCTTTATCGATCGGCTCGGCACTGTTTTCAGGGGTTCTCTGGCTGAGACACTTCTCAAGAATCTGTTCGGGGGCTCCCTTGAGTGCGACGAAAGCCTCTCCGGTTTCACAGCAGCGATTCAGGGTGGCCATGAACCTGTGCCTGGAATCAAAGGGAATGGAATCCACCCGAGTCCATGATTGGCGTTCATTCTCAGTATTGGCAACGGATTTGCCTGCGAAGGCCAGGAGGGCGCCTTCCATGGGATCGCCTTCGACCACCCACATCCCGTCTTTGTCCCGACGGTTTAGTGCCGCATCATTGCAATGAACCGAAAGCCGGGACAGTTCCCTGAGCACCGGGAACTCGTCGGGATTGATGACTTTGTCGCCCAGTCTGATTTCACCGGATGGAGCATATCCATTGCCGCTGATGAGAAATTCCCGATGTGCGGTTGCCACCGAGGTCACCATCATTTCATTGCGGGTGAGAGTCCCGGTCTTGTCGGTGCAGATGACAGAGACCGATCCCAGTGTCTCAATGGCGGGGAGTCGGCGGACAATTGCATTGCGCCGGGCCATGGCCTGCACCCCGACCGCCAGGGTGATTGTCAGGACCGCCGGCAGGCCCTCAGGTATGGCCGCCACACTCAATCCCACAACCGCCATGAACAACTCCGAAAAATCAAAGTGCTCCACAAAATACCCGAACACCAGAAGCACTCCCGCAATCAGCAGAATCAGCAGGGTCAGCCACTTCGCAAAAATATTCATCTGGAGGATAAGTGGTGTGGTCAGCGTCCCGACATTCGATAGCATGCAGCTGATGCGGCCGATCTCGGTTTGTGAACCGGTGCCCACAACCACCCCGCGCCCGGATCCGGCAGTCACCATCGTCCCACTGAATGCCATACATTTTCTGTCCCCAACCAGGGCCGACTCTGGAACCATATCAATGGATTTCTCAGTCGGGACACTCTCGCCGGTCAGGATCGCTTCCTGAATCTGCAATCCACTGGACTGGATGAGCCGCAGGTCGGCAGGCACTTTGTCCCCGGCTTCCAGGAAGACAATATCGCCCGGCACAAGTGATTCCCCATCCACGGCCTGCCTCACTCCGTCGCGGATGACGGAGGCCTTGTTGGCCAGCATACTCCGGATGGCGTCCATGGCTTTTTCCGCCTTCCCTTCCTGAATGTACCCAATGGCGGCATTTGCCAATACCACCGCCAAAATCACCAGAGTGTCAGTCAGATGCCCGAGCACGCCGGTGATCACAGCCGATCCCAGCAACACATAGATAAGTATATTGTGAAAATGTTTGAGAAATCGCAGAAGTGGATTTGGCTTTGCCGGCTCGGGGAGGCGGTTGGGGCCCACCTGGTCAAGGCGGATCTGCGCCTCCCCGGATGTCAGCCCGTCATCCCCGGAATCCAATTGTTCGAGCGCTTCCGCGTAACCGGTGGAATGCCACTGCGGTTCCTCATTCTGATCCGTCCGAATGTGATTGTCATTTTTCATACTGTCCACCAATTCATCTGATCCTGCCCGGAGTCGGAATCCGGCTGACTGAGCCCAACCCAATCGTAATACGGAAATCATCATTCCGCGAACCAGAACAGAATGGCTGCACTGAAATTGTGTCGCAGATGGGACCGCCGCCAATGGGAGATACCGGAAAGGTGAAGCCCAAGGAATCGTTTGCATGGGCAGCGGAACTGGCGGTACAGTCGCCCCATGATCAGCAGCCTTCAGCGACACTGGATCCGATGGAGTCTGGCAGCAGCCATTTTGTGCACGCCGTGTGCCCAGGGCGATACTGCCGGTGTGGAAGTGAGCCCCCTGCCCGGTCGTCAGGCGTCCTCACCCGGATTCCGCAATGTTGCTCCGGATGAAAGCGGACTGAACTTCGTCAACCAAATGGAGGGTGATGCCTTTCTGACCAATGCTGTGGCTCACAATGGATCGGGAGTGGCCCTGGGGGATGTGGATGGCGATGGCCTGCCGGACATTTACCTGTGCGGCCTCCAGAATGCCAACCGGCTCTTCCGAAATCTGGGTGACTGGAAGTTTGAACCCGTCCCCGCGCCCGTGATCGAATGCCCGGACCAATTATCGACGGGAGCGGTATTTGCCGATGTGGATGGCGATGGCGACTCTGATCTGCTGGTCAATGGTATCGGATCCGGAACCCGGTTGTTCCTGAATCTGGGCGGGTGGAAGTGGGAGGAATCGCGGGACAGCGGCCTGTCTCAAACGGCTTCACCGACATCCATGGCACTCGCCGATATCGACGCGGACGGGGATCTTGATCTCTACTGCACCCACTATGTCGACGAAATGCATATCGCCGACCCGACCGTCGATTACAAGGTCATCCGCCGCAACGGCCAGCTCATTGTGACCCACGTCAATAAAGCCCCCACAACCGGAAGACTTGCCAACCGCTTCACCGTCTCAGAATCCGGTGAACTCCGCGAACTCCCCGAATCAGACGGACTCTATATCAATGACGGCTTCGGACATTTTCAGAATATCGCCGGCAATGAGGGTGTGTTTTCCAATTCGGCAGGCCAGCCCATGGATGCCCCGCGCGACTGGGGTCTCGCTGTCACGTCCGGCGACTTCAACCGCGATGGCCTGATTGATTTCTACGTATGCAATGACAATGCGTCCCCGGACCGTGTCTGGCTGAATCTCGGTGGAAGGCGGTTTCGGGAAGCGGGTGGCAAATGGTTCCGCCACACCAGCCGGTCCTCGATGGGTGTCGATGTGGCCGACTTCAATCGCGACGGCCTGGAGGATGTGTTTGTGGTCGACATGCTGTCGTCGGATCCCGGCCGCAGACTCACCCAGCTGGTCAAGCAGCATTCATCGCCCATCGAGCAGATCAACCCGAATGAGGTCCCGCGATTCAACCGGAATACGCTTTTTGAAGGCCGGGAGGATGCACCGTATTCCGAGGTGGCGCTGATGGCTGGGGTGGCAGCCACGGACTGGTCGTGGTGCCCGGTTTTCATGGACGTCGATCTGGACGGTTTTCCGGATCTGCTCATAACGAATGGATTCAGTTTTGATGTGATGGACCAGGACAGTAACGACAATATAAAAACGGCTTACATGACCCGCCCCCAGAAGCGGCGTTCCCGTCAGCTCCATCCCTACTACGGCTCGCCCAATCTCGCTTTCAGAAACAACCGGTCGGGAGGCTTTGAGTCCGCCACAGATCAATGGTCGTTCGGAATCGACGGCATCAGCAATGGCGCCGCCTGTGCGGATATGGATCTCGACGGCGACCTGGATCTGGTCGTCAACCGTATGAATCAGCCAGCCGTCCTTCTTAAAAATAAATCCGATGCTCCCCGCATCCACGTCCGCCTGCGCGGCCGGGCTCCCAATACGGATGCCATCGGAGCACGCATCATCCTCAGAAACAGCGATGGTTCCCAAATCCAATCCACCCGCATCCAGTCGGGCGGAAGATATCTCTCCGGTGACGCCCCGGGAAAGTGCTTTGCCGCCGGTCCGGCCGGCCAATGGCTCGATCAGGCCACTCTCGAAATTCACTGGCCCAACGGATCACTCAGTCAGATCAGCAACCTGAAACCAGACCACATTTATGCAGTGAGCGAAGCCGGAATCGACTCACGGAAACCGGGTAAGAAACCGGTGCAACCGGACCAGTTCATGAAGCCCCTGCATCTTCCCAACCGCTGGCTGCCGGAGCTGCGGAAGGCAACGGGAGCCCTTGAGGCCACCACCAACCCGGACGGCCCCGGCATCGCCGCCATGGACCTCGATGGCAATGGCTGGACGGATATCATACACGCCGCCGGACGCGGTCAGCCACCTTTGGTTCTCCTCAATCAGGAAGGCAGAAGCTTTCTTCCCGTCAATGGACTGCCGCCCACCGAAAATCCCGAGACAATCGTGGTTCCCTGGTGGGACGATAAGGGGACCCCCCATTGGATAGCTGCCGTGTCACCCCGGGCTGGCGAATCGGGCGGGCTCCACGTTTACTCGTTGTCCGGAAGCCCACGGCGTCAGGTGCTCCCCCCTCCGGCTTCCGCAGGCATTGGTTCTCTCTGTGTTCTGGATGTCGATGGAGATGGGGACCTCGACCTTTTCTCGGGTGGCATCCCCCGCCCCGACCAATACCCCGAACCCGCTTCATCCCACATCTGGATTCAGGAATCCGGCCAGCTCAATGTCAGTGAGGCCTGGAGCCAGCCCTTCAAATCCCACGGCATCCCCAGGGACGCCGCCGCCATCGACTGGGACCTCAATGGCACAACCGACCTCGTCGTCGCCAATGAAGCCGGTGCCATCACCATTTTCCTCAATTCGGGCAATGCGTTTTCTCCCAACGTGGATGTGGATGTCAAAGCGCTGGATGACTCGCCGGGCTTCTGGTCCAGTCTCGTGCTGGGCGACTGGAATGGCGATGGCCAGTGGGATATTGCCGCCGGCAACCGCGGCCTGAATTCGTCTCTGGCACTTCATCCCGGTGAGGCGTGGCGGATCAACTGGCTTCCCGGTAAAGGCCCCGGGCGCCCGTTTGAATCGGTCCGCCGGGGCGGCCGCTGGTTTCCATGCACCGATCGAACCAACCTCGGACGCGCCTTTCCCGCCGTGGCCCGATCCGCCCCGTCTCATGTGACCTACAGCGGCATGTCCGTGAACGAACTCCTCGGCCAGGAAAGCCAGTCCCTCAAATCGCATCTTATCACCTGCCTGGAATCCAGTCTTTTCCTGAGTGGCCCAGAGGGACTCAAACGCCAACCACTTCCGCTGCCGGTTCAGGTGTCGCCGGTCACGGGACTGGCTTCCGCCGATTTCAATGGCGATGGATTGCCGGACCTCTTTGTGGGGCAGAACGACTTTTCCGAAGGCACCCGCTCCACCCGGAATGACAATGGTATCGGGCTGCTCCTCACGGGTATTCCAGAGTCACCGTGGTTCCAGGCCCAAACGACCGGCACCGGTCTGATGATTCCCGGTGAGATGAGGGGCGCTCTTCCTCTGGATATCAACCGGGATGCCTCGACTGACCTGCTGGTCACTGCCATCGGCAGCCCCTCAACACTTCATGTCAACCAGCAGCCTAATAAGTCCACAGGCCTGAATTTTTCCGGACCCTTGTCCAATCCAGCCGGGATCGGCTTCTCAATACGTCTGAAAAGCAGTAACGCCGGGATGGCGGCGTGGATACCTCTGGGCGATTCCTGCGGCCCTCATTCCGGCGCCCCGACTCCCATTTCCATCCCCGATTCCCTGCCCCCCGACACCACTATTGATGTCCGTCACCCGAAAGGTGAAATCCGCTCATTCAGTGTTCCGGATCTCCGGTCCTCAGATTTCCATATCCGTTGGACAGGCAAATAGTTGCCCATATTTCTGATACTTTACAGAGACCCGGCAAATGGATACAGTGAACCGACTTCGACATACGTTTGTAACAACGGCTATTGTCAGAAATCCTCCAAAATAGAATAAAACGAATGAAAAAAACCCTGATACTGAAAACTCTTCTGGTAGCACTGTACATGCTTGTGCAGATGCCGCTGGCTCAGGCCAATGATATTGAGCCGGGCAAAGAGTATTACACTGCCATCAAGACTCCGTTCCCGATTGTTCTGGACGGAGATCTTTCTGAATGGAGAGGCGCCATGCTTCTCGCAGACCCACTCTTCTCGATACCCAAGGGTTCGGGAGACGAAGGAGATCTGGTCTTCTTCGAACTCTATGACCAGGGGGGGCCGGGAACCGCCGACTGGACTGGACCGGACGACCATACTTCCGCTGTTCAAGTTGTCTATGATGATGACAATGTTTACTTCGGCTTCACTGTCACTGACGAATATCACCAGAATAATAACAGCGCCTGGAATGGAGACTCCGTCCAGCTCATGATTGCCAATGCCGCCCGCGATCAGCAGATCGCCCTCTACAACTACGGCCTCGGCGGGAATGAGGACGACGGCCTCGGCGAAATCATTATTCTCCACGAAGCAGGCCCCGGCGGCACTGAAGCTGTCATCGTCCGCAACAGCGAAACCAAACGCACAGTCTATGAAATAAAACTGCCCAAGGAATCACTGGAACTCGAAACCCTGGGCGGAGGAACTCAGTTCGGCCTCGGTATGGCCATCAATGACGGCGACAAGGACGCTCCAGGTCAGCAGGGCTGGGGTGGTCTCGGCGCCCACTCGATCGTTTTCGGAAAATCCCCCGGCGAGACAGCTCTCGTTACGCTGGCCACCTCCAATGACATTGAGCCTGGCAAAGAATACTACTTTGCCAATGAACTCAAAGGGGAATTCACTCTGGATGGCCAACTGGACGAATGGACTGGTATCCCAGTGCTTTCAGACCCACGCTTCTCAACACCTAAAGGTTCCAAGCGCGAAGGCACGCTCGTCCTTTTCGAACTGTATGACGCAGGTGGACCGGGAACCGCCGACTGGACCGGCCCGGATGACCAGACCTCCGCCGTTCAGATCGCATACGACGCTGAAAACATTTACTTCGGTTTCACCGTCACTGACGAATACCACCAGAACAACAACAGTGCCTGGAACGGAGACTCCGTCCAGCTCATGATCGCCTCCGCCAACCAGCAGAATCAGATCGCCCTCTATAATTACGGTCTTGGTGGAAATGAAGACGACGGACTCGGAGAGACAATCGTCCTCCATGAGGCCGGGCCAGGCGGAACTGAGGCTGTCATTGTCCGCAACAATGAAACCAAACGCACCGTCTACGAAATCAAATTGCCCGCTTCCTCCATGGAACTTGAAAGCCTCGCTTTGGGCACCCAGTTTGGTCTCGGTATGGCCATCAATGACGGTGACAAGGACGCTCCAGGTCAGCAGGGCTGGGGTGGTCTTGGCGCCCATGCGATCGTGTTCGGTAAATCTCCGACTGAAACCGCACTGGTCACTCTTGGAATCGGAGGCACCAGCAGTGATAAGATCTTCCTCTCAGCTATTAACGTCAGTCTGGATACGTTCAGTTTCCGTGCCTCAGATCTGGGAGAATCTCTCGTCGATCCCGCCTCCGCCAAACTCACACTCAATGGCGAGGAAGTCACCCTCACACCCAGCGATAAAAAAGTGGATGCCTACGACTTCAGCGTTAAGCTGAATGACATCTTCCCTCCTGCCACTCCGATTGAATACCTGATCGAAGTCGCCGATACAGAAGGCAATGTTGTGACCGATTCCGGCACACTGGTGACACCGTCCTACGGATTGCTTGATGCTCCGATGCTGGCCACCGACGTGGATATGTCCATGCCTGGTTTTGTCTGGCGCATCTGGCAGAACAGCCTGGCATCCATTGGCAATTCCTCAGTCGCTGAACAGGCCCTCGCCGGAACAATTGAAGACGTCGACGGAACACTCCTGGAAAACTACGCCTATCCTGACGAACCATACGGTGACGCCACCGGTGAAGGTGTCGAGGACGGGGCTGCCCTCAAGTTTGAAATTCCAACCACTCTGAACCTCAGCGTCTATGATGGCGCCGACTTCGGAAACTTTGAACCGGACGTGCAGATGCCTGGTGTCCCGGGGCAATTCTTCTCCAGCAATGGCATGGCCGTGGAGATCACCACTTTCGTCGAGTTCCCTGAAGGCCAGATCATCATGGGTATCAACAGCAAAGACGGCTTCCGCATGGATGTCGGCTATGTCGATGACCCCGAAAATGCTCAAACCGCCGGCTCCTTCGAAGGCGCACGCGGCGAATCAGACACCACATTCCTGATCGACGTCCGCCAGGCCGGCATCTACCCGGTCCGCATCATATTCTACAATGGCAACGGAGACCCAAGCTTCGAGTTCTTCACTGTCGATGAGAATGGGGACCGCACACTCGTCAATGACACCGACAATGGTGGCCTCGCCGCTTACCGCGCCGGAACCGTGCCCGACTTCGTTCAGCAGGTCTCCTTCACCGGAACACCAGTCCAACAGGGCGCAGACGTCTCTGTAGCTACAGTTGTCAACTTCGGTGCGCTGGGTGCAGAAGCAACCTACGAGTTCTTCTTCAATGCCGTTAAGGGTGGTGCTTCCACCGCAATCGCTGGAAATGATGCCTTCGCACTCAAGCTGGATCAGTGGAATGAGCAGGGGCTCTTCGGCAGCACCGAGTTCGGTGTTGCAGATAATCTGTTCACTGCCGTTGAAGGCCAGAACGTCGCCTCCGTTTTCGGAGCCCCGGTCCATGTCGTGTTCACCACCGATGCCTCGGGAACCAGTCTCTACATCAACGGTGTCCTTTCAGGCACTTGGGACGGAACCTTCGACCTCTCCGGTGACACCAAAATCTTGGGTGCACGCCTGGAACAGGAAACAGACCACATGGGCGACGGAAGCACCATGTATCATTGTGCCACATACACCGGAGTCGCCAATGCCACTCAGGTTATGGCTCTCTATGATGCCCGCCCAGCCGTCTCCACTCCCGGAGGCATATCTTCCGTGGCCCTCGGAAATGGTGAGGTCACCATCGAATACACCGGCACCCTCCAGTCCGCCCCCTCTATCGATGGACCATGGACAGATGTCGAGGGCGCAACTTCTCCATTCTCAGAAGCTGCCAGCGACGACGCCAAATTCTACCGCGTCACCCAGTAATCAAGCCCATAGCTCCAATTCACCGGCCGGCGGATAACCGAATCCCATAAAGTCCTACCGCCCGGATTTCTTTCACCTGTCACAAGTGGCCGCCCCCCGGGGCCGGCCACTTTTTTTTCCCCCCGTCCACACCGTCAACACCGTCAACACCGTCAACACCGTCAACACCGTCCACAAAGTCCACAAAGTCCACAACACACCCCAAAAAAAAGCCGCCCCATATAAGAGGCGGCCCTGAAAACAATTTATGAGATAACAAACAACCAAACGATTACTCAACCGCCTGATCCCCGGAGTCCGAGAAAGCGCTGTTGGTGGTGGTCACCTCAGGATGATGGATATTTTCAGTGGCTCCGGAACTGACAACCACGGCTGTATAAAACCGATTGGATTCTGTGTCGGTCTTTCCATCAAAGAAAGTCCCGAGTCCATTGGCGACACTCACAGTCCGGATCGGCGTCCAGGAACTCAGATCTGTAGATCCAAGCAGAACATAGACACCATCTTCGGCCCGCAGAATTCCATGTGTTCCATCCTTGTCAATATAGTTGATATGGATGGTCTGTTCGCTTGAGTCTGTGACTTGCTGTGAGAATGAGAGGAGCGAACGACTCACCACACTTCTTCCACCACTCAGCCCGTTCTGCACAGGTGGCGCGAAACCGGGAACCCACTTATCAGGCTCAGGCAGAGAATTATCCACATAATAATTCCCGCCACTTCCAACAATGATATTGCCACTGTATATAACAAGAATCTTGGCCGGGTCTGAATAGTTGGCAAGATAATAAGCCTGATTTTCCTCATGGGTAATATACCCATCATTATTGGTGTCGGCAGGATGCGCATAAGCCGGATCCACAGCAAACGCTGACTCATTATCGAGGTTGATGAATTCAACAGCTGAATTTTCAGGTGTCACCCCATTATAATTGGGATCAACACTGAATGAATCACTGATAAGCACCTGGAATGGAACTGGACCATCGGCGGTGGTATCGTCCAGTCCAGTCACGGTAATGTACTTGACGACATTCCAGGTCTCAGGACTCAGGAAAACAACACTGTCGCTTATGTTGCCCTCGGTCAGGTCGGAGGAACTCACTCCCACGGAAACAGGCGCCTCGGGTCTGCTGGCCAGACTGAATCCAATCTTCTGGGTTGTTCCGTCTTCACTGACATGGAGTGGTCCATTCTGACTTTCATCATATGAACTGGGATAAATGACAATAATTCCGCTTGCATCCTCATCATTGTCTTTATTTGTCAGCCAGACTGATGGCTCTTTGGCATTATTGAAAAGAGTATCCTGCGAATAAACATTACTGAACAGAATCTCATAAGCCACGTCTCCATCGTCAACAAGATCATCCAGGCCTGTGACTGTGATCACCTGCGGAACATCCCATTCATCTGCAGAAAAGAAAACCACTCCCTGCGAGACCTGGCCTTCTGTCAGATCGCTGCTGGATATTCCTACAGAGACAGGTGCCAATGGCTTCTGCCCCAGAGTGACCTTGAAGCTGGCTGTTTCGCCACCTTCAGAGGTGTACGCATCAATCAGATCCACCACAATCGCATCATCATCGCAAATTGTGAGCATGACCTCGGTTGGATCATCATAATGGGCAATAAAATTGCAGACCCCGTCGGTGATTGGGGCCGAGAAATCAATGGCGGCTGTTATCATTTCAAGACGCTCGACCACATTGTCATCAATGATGGTGATAATAATTGTGCCAGTGGTATGGCCTGCAGGGATGGTAATGGCAATGTCAGATATTGTGTAATCTTTGGTCACCATAGCTATTCCATGTCCTGACGTCGTATAGATCGGGGCAACAACGGGTATGGCATCCCCTTCAAAGATGGAGGTGAAATTGATGCTATCACTAGTCTGAAACTTCTTAAGCACAAACTGGGAGGGATCTCCAGGTACCGGACTCTCAAAGAAATCAATGAGGTTACTGCCCACAGTCGGCGGATCCGAGAGCGTCAACCCCACCGATCCTCCATGAGGTATATTCTCAACAGTGAGGGACCAGATCAATGATTCCGCACCATTCAGATCCAGTACAAATCCGGAAATCGAATGTGTCTGGTAGCCATTGCCAATTGGAAATTCAACGGTCTGTAAACGCAGTGCACCAACATCCAATGTTGTCGTCGAATCCGCATTGTAGAATCGCAATACAGCAACTGTATCGTCTCCCAGATTCTGACTGAATGTCTCAAACTCAAAATCTGTAATTGTCTGAGCATCAAGCATGTGACTGAAGTTGACCTGATCTCCATACTCAAATCCGTCCTTAAGCTGGATGAATTCACCTGTCGGGTGATGGATATTCGAGTAGAGGACCTCCTTTGACGGAGTCCCAGGCCCGGTGCCGGTAAAACTCAATGGAATAATGGTATCTTTATCCACTGGTTTCGCAGTCGTTGCTGTCAGCGTGATTGATGTGCCCGTTTCATTCTCCCAGACGCTGGACTGGGATATTTCGAGTTTCACATGGGATTCGGGCTGTGAGGCAGATGCACTGTCCGGCCTTATCAGCCCCAGACAGGCAACAAATGCCAGAATGGAAGGAATCCCCGACATAGGAATGCCCCCGTATTTTGTTTTTTGAGACGTATTCATGGTTGAACTTAATGGTTATTGTAGTGTGTGGTATTTATTTGATAATACACGATATATGGTTCCAAAGGATGGATCCATACTGTCTTGTTTATCGACAGTGTGTCTCAGATTTTTACACTTATTTTCAACCTCTCACCCGATCTGCTCACCCGGAATTCCCCCAAGTCATTGATCATCACTTTGTTTGCCATCTAAAATTTTTTTTCCGGACTTTAGAAATTTTATTAAATTTTTTTAAAAATTCTTTATGGATAAAGATGATACGAAAACCCCCATTTGTATATATTTGATAATCAACAATTTGTATTCCATAATGATAGAAATCACTGGCTGGATCTCCAATTGAATCAAATGACTGAGTGCAGAGGAAGTGACTTAAGTCTATCTGCTCGAATATGTTGGAAAATTCCACTCACTTCTGCCCTTGGCAACTGTATCTCTGGGCCAGCCACGCAAGACAGAAATTTGATAAATTTCCTCAAGCCACACAATCAATGACATTGACGTCCATTATGTCTCCGGATGGGTCATTCGACGATGAATTGAAGGCATAGAAGTCCTGAAAGCCGCGAACACAGGGTGACCTCTGGAATCATCAACATATCAAAAAAATGAGAAATCTGTAAATTCACACCCAAGCCTTGATGAATGAATCCCGCTCACTGACAACAAACCGGACTGAGAAGGTTTAGCAGAAAATACGAAAATATTCTCAGCCAGGAGACGCATTGCCTCTTCATGATTTATTCCAGAAGGAAAGCGTATTGACAACGCATGCCTAAATGAATGGGCTCCGAAATATATGTGTTTGAAGGTTGAATCTCTAATTCACCCAAACTGCGAATCCAATAAAGTTACCCTCGAATACACTTGTGATTTCTGACCAGGTATCTCTCCGGATCACTTCACCCTCTTCAAGATAGGGAATGGCGGCTGAACCCTGAATCCAAAGTACGAGATCAAATGACTTTGGTTCATGGAAGACCCGATGAATATTTATTCCCAAACCATCGCTGAATCGCCAGTGTGGAACCAGCTTGACACCGGTTAATATGTTTTCAAACTCATCAAGAAATTCTTTCCATCCATCGAGCATAGCCGGACTGATTCGAACCCCGGTGACTCCACGTTGCCGGGGATTTGGTATCCATTCCTTATTTTTATCAGTTTCATTCTCAATATAACTCCAGGACAATCGGCTGCACTTAATGACTTGCATCAGGTGATTATGGGCTGAAACAAGCCTTTCAGGCGATTTCACCTCAAGGTTCATCACATGGACGCCAGCTATGAGATCCGCGTATACAGCAAACGGTGCACTAGTATGCTCTCGAAGAGTTAATGCGAGATCCGAACTGATACGGGTGAAAAATATATGTGCAGTGTGTCTGTATACCTCATCCCATTCATGCGCCAGAATAATATCGGATATTGCAAGAAGAAGATTGGAATACCCTCTCAGCCAATAAACATCGCCTAAATCAAAATCAACTATCAGGGATTCACCATCCTTGAAGAGGCCCCTGGCATTCTGATTATATGAAGTGTATATCTCATGAAAATATTCATCTTCCCCAATGATTCCATCACTATTAAAGTCTATAGGAATGGAAGAAATGTCGATAGATGTGTTGAATTCATTCTCATCAGGATTCTGCAATATCTGATTAACCTTGGTAATATTGATGTGAAAACGTTCCAGAGTCCGACTGATTTCTTCAGGGGTGGCTATTTCCGGGCTTGGGTTTTGCGGAATGGGGAGTCGTAAGAAAGGTATATTGGGAAACTGATCCAATTGATTATTCAATCCCAGCCGATAAAAGTCCTGAGCAAGGATTTCCAAGGCCTCAAAAAATTGAAGAACCCCCAGAGAAAACTTATTCCGATTCGAGGCCCCATCATCAGCAATTCGTTTCTCAAAAATCGTAATGCCTTCTCCAAACCGTCCGTAGGTCAGGTATTCAGCCAGATCATTGGCTGAAACAAAGGGACTCATTATAGCAAGTTTAGCCAGTATAATTGTCAGGATAAAATTCTTTTTCATGGTCCAGGTCATATGATGTTAATCATGAACATGCCGAAAAGCGGCTGTTCAGACAAGGTGTTTTGATGTGCTCACATCAAAACACCTCATTCTGGATAGCTCTTCCTTGTATGAAATACCTGTATTATCTCTCCGAGCCATATGCATTCTATCCCGATTGAAAGTTATGCCCCGGATTAATAAGACGAATTCAATGAGCAATTTTATTACTTGACTTTAATTATGTGAATGCTCTTTATTGAGAGAGCAGCGCTTAACCCACCCGATTCCGATGACCATAAAAATTAAGAGAATGATCAAGTTCCTTCACCCATTAATCCTGATTGGATTAATGGGATCCACTTCGACGATCCATGCCCAACAGCCTCATCATGAGATGATCGAAGCTATGATTCTTGCAGAACAGGCTAAGGTTTACGCCCAAGAGCTCGCAAAAATAGAGGTTGAAAAAGCCAAAGCTGTTGCAAAACAGAAAGTCGCTCATGCGGACATGGAAACAGAAATCATGTTTCTCATAGAAGTATCGGACATTCTCGAAGAAAAGCTCCAGGTTACATTAACCCGTGCTGAACACCTCATAGAAGAAAATAAGGCAGTACATCATCCTGAATTCTCTCCATCTGCTTTTGATCAAATCCCTTCAGAAAAACAAAAAGGCCCTCGGAAGATTGACAGAATACCAAAAAAAGTTGGCACATTGCTTGACCTGGAAGAACCTGAAGCTGAACCTGAAGCTGTTAATGATGTAGAGGAAATTGATCTTTATGCCATGCTTCCTGAACCGCAGTCGCTGAGGAATTTGGACATGGAAAACAAAGTCGAAGATCACCGCCAGGAAAATCAGGAAACCAATTTCCCAATCTCAAATATTGGGGAAATAGAAAATGAAATTGAACTTGAAGACATGACTCTCAATCAGCCATTTCATCATATGAACTTCCAAATATCCATAGATGATCTGCACCTGAGTATTGGCGAGGGAGCTGGAGTTGTGCAAATTTTGGGTGATGCCGTAAAACAGCTGAAGGATGGTCTTAATTCCAATGGTTCCCACGACACAGATGATGGGCTATTTAATGAATCCGAAGTGTCTATTCCTGAATCAATGGCTGGAGACACTCCAGAAGATGACATATTTGGAGACGCCCCATTAACAGAATTTTCAGATATCATGGCAGAAACGGATGGGTTTGACCTGAATTCCAATGATGCCCCATCAATTGGCACTGATCATAACACCGATGATTTCTCAATCGATCAGACTGACGATTTGGTTAATCCTCCAACTCCTTCATCTGTTTTTGAATAAGCTGAAAAAGATAGAATTATTATATTCAGTGATGAATCTTCGTCCTTGCCTTTGAAATTCTTACTCATCCGTATTGAGGCTCGATTTTAACCCGTTTTCCAGAATTGATTTTAACTCTCTCACTATGCCCTAAGCTCCGGTGAATTTTTGCCAAAGTATTGATGACTGTAAGTATCATGGCTATGACTCAGTGAGGAATCCCCTGACTGGGGGAAGTCCATCCGGAAGTGCATGGGGATGACTCACCCTATCGAGGAAGTACATTTTAAGCCTTCCCTTGTTTTTGGCTTCAATTTCGCCCCGGCACTCGCATTTGAAATACTCATGGACCAGCGAATAGGTACTTTCCGAAATATTGATTCTCTGAGCTTCCCCTGAAGACTCCATCCGGCTGGCAGTGTTTACCGAGTCGCCCCAGACATCAAAAGCAAATTTCTGCTTTCCTATAACACCGGCATATAGGCTGCCTGAATGAATTCCGATACGGATTTGCCAGGAAGGTGTATCAGCTGCCCCCGGATTCCCGGCACGTCGCCGCACAAATTCTCTGATCTCAATCGCCGCCAGACATACTTGGATTGCATGATTCTTTGAGGGCACCACAACTCCCCCAGCAGCCATATAGGCGTCGCCAATCGTCTTAATTTTCTCGATACCATAGTAATCACAGATGCGGTCGAATTCACTGAAATAAAGATCGAGCTCATCAATGAGCTGCCGCGGCGATAGCTGACTGGCTATAGAGGTGAAGCCAACAAAGTCTGTGAATAAAATAGTGGCCTGATCAATTTCCAAAGGTTCCACAAAGTCATTCTTTTTAAGTTCCTCAGCAATATTTTGAGGAAGAATATTCAGAAGCAACCGGTCGGATTTATCGCGTTCCTCATTGAGATTCGATGCCAGGACCAGCACAACAAAGCCATTGAAAAGCTGGACAAACCAGTAATTGATTCCCGCATCCCAAAGGCTCTGGGACGGGTTTTCATATTTGAGTATCCAGTCCGGACGGTATGTCTCAACAGCAAAGAGAACCAGAGCCCCGCCACCAAATAGAAGGAAAGCATATACGGCCCCACGCCAACTTCTGGTCAGAATAATCGCAATCACCAGTGCCGGAATCATATAATAGTGAGCCCCGCCATCCAGCCCGGCATTCATCCGGATATTCACCGCCAGAAACACGAACATCACCCAGATCAGTGGCCACACAAATCTCCGGTACCGGTCCCTGAATCGCGACTCAAAATAAAAATACAGAAAGCACACCCCACTCAGACAGTGAATCCAGAATATCATCTCTCCCTCAGGCAAAAACAGATGACTCACAGATCCCAAAAGATTGGTGATGCCATTGAGAATGGAGACCGCATTGAATATACGCTGCTCAAGCGGCGTGTGCCGTGGATGACCGGCCACAATGGCTGATATCCCCGATAGATACCTGAATATTTTCATGTCACAACGGGCTGGATAATCTCAAAATCCACTTCGCATGGGCCCGCAATGGAAGCAGAACAGAAGTTTCTGACTTTAACTTATTTCAGACTCATATCCAGGGGGCAATCAGTTTTTCCCGGGATAAAAGATCCCTCCATATTTTCTTCTTCACTCCCGGGGGAATCGGGATATTCCAGATTGGAATCCGAATGAATTCTGTATGGCCGCGTTTTATATGGGGTGACACAGAACCCGAAACAGAAAGCCGCCAATCCGGCCGCAGCCACCACACCCGGATCCCCATAGTGAATTACCTTCCTGATTCCATAACCCCACGAGAGCCATCACAGCATAAATCATGTCCGGTATTGAATCCTTCACATCACACGCTACCATTGTGATATCTCAGTCCATATGATCCGGAACCAAACCTCCACCATTGTTCATTGTCTCCTTTTGCTTTTCCCGGCGATTGCGGTGATCTGTTCAGCCCTGGCGCAATCATTCGACCGGAGGCACATGGTCTATTTTCCCGGATGGGCGGTTCATTCCCGCAACCATCATGTGCGCGATCTACCAGCCGGTTCCCTGTCGCACATTCTATATGCCTTCGCGGAAATTGATGCGAATGACCGGATTGCGGTGATTGATTCATTTGCTGCTCCCGATGAAATTGCCGGCGATGCCCGCGCCACCGGCAACCACGGCAGTTTCCATGAGCTGCGGAAACTCAAATCCGCCCACCCCCACCTGAAATCGGTCATCGCCGTGGGTGGCTGGAATCACTCACAAAACTTTGCCCATGTGGCTGCCGACCCGGACCGCAGTGCATCGTTCGCCAATTCAGTGGTGGCATTTCTCCGCCGACACGATTTTGATGGAGTCGACATCGATTGGGAATTCCCCGGGGGCTCCGCCAAACCCGGTAATGCCACCACTGCCGACGACCGCACAAACCTCACTTCACTGATGCGGATTCTGCGCGACAGTCTTGACACCGCCGGGTCAGTTGACGGCAGAGATTACTCACTGAGCTATGCCACCATTGCCGGCCCGGACAAAGTCCCCCATATCGACTGGGCGGCCCTGGGCAAACTGTGCGATTGGGTGGCGTTGTTCGGATACGATTACCATGGCAGCTGGGAAAAACGCTCCAATCACCAGAGCCCGATCCATCACAACCCGGCCAGCCCGGATGACGACCCCCGCCTCAATATTCAATGGGGGGTGGATACCGTGGTGGCAGCCGGTTTCCCCGCCGACAGAATTATCCTCGGCGCACCCCTTTATGGACGCGGCTGGAGAGGTGTCGGCCACGTCAACCACGGCCTTTGGCAAGGCAGTACCGGGGGAACCCCTGGCACATCTGATACCGGTGTCGGAAGCTATAAGACCCTCCACGCTCTCCTCCATGATCCGGACAAGGATTTCCAGCGCCACTGGGATCCCATAACCCTGACGGCGTGGATTCACAGTCCCACCGAGGGAAACGGAACATTCTGGACGTATGAGGACCACGGCGCCATTGAAGCCAAAATTGAATTCATCAGATCAATGGGCTTGATGGGGTTGATGTATTGGGATTCATCAGGCGACCTTCCACCGGATCATCCCGACGCCATAATCCCCCACGCCCGGCGCATCCTGAATCACAAGGATACAGAGCTCGAATAATGCCCCGGCAAAAGTCACCATGCCGGACCTCAATGACTCTTCACACAGACAAGATATAATCCAGGCCTTGTTCCCCTGAACCCTATTGGAAGCAACCTGTCTCCTCCATATACCACCAGCATCATATCATAGTCCCCATATTTGATTTGACATACATTCATAGGAATCTATAGGCTGAACCCGTCAAGATAATCACTCAGAGCCATGCAATGCAGGTTTCTGTGCCATTGGAATTCACAGGGAAATTCTGAAAAACCAATGGCATCAAAATAAATAATTTCTCACAGGGAGCAGATAAGTCACCTCTTTGAAGTCCCCCCCGGGACAGGACAGTTGAAAATGAAAAATGTCAGCCTGATTCATATCACTCCACTCGTAATGAGTCTGTTTGTTTTATTCTGCCGCCCAGTCCCTGCATCGGACCTGGAACAGGTAAAAACATCCGATCAAAAACAGGATAATAAGGCATTCTACAAGGGACATTGGTATTCATGTATAGACACCATACTGGATTACCTGCACTACGATATATCAGTCGAAACCACCACCAAGTCATGGAAATTGCTGGCAACCTACAACCCGGATAAAAGCCACCGGTTCGGCAAAAACAACAGCAGGGAAAAACTTTCTAAAACTGTTAAATATTTAAACTTCTATTTCCAGCAGAACCTTGATGGCAGCCGCCTCACCGCCTTCCCCAATACAGACTACAACCCAAGGATCGAAGCTTTCTATCTGAACAAACATATTGTCAATCAGGAGAAATACCTCGACATCTCAAAATCAGTCATGGCTTTCCTGGCCGGGGCCGGCAATACACCAAATGATACCGTCATCATATTTGACGCCCCCGGCAACCAGTTCCCCGCTGAATGTCAATTCATTATTCAACAGATCGGGAAGTTCACAGACATTTCCAAAGAATACATCCCCCAGAAGTTTGATGATCAAGGCCGCAACCTGCCTTTCGATGCTTTGATGAACCCAACCTGCTCCACACATGAGAACCAGAATATCCAGGCACTGTTCAGCGGAATCAGAGGAAAAATTTTCAGCAAACACGGGGACATCTTCATGGGCCTATACCAGAGAAACAACGACCATGTATTTATTGTCACCAGAACATTCCTGCCCCGGAACAATCTGGACCACGCCAGTACCCTCCAATACAAAAATGGCAAAGCCCAGACCAGCTTCACTCTGGAACTGCCCGACTCCCCAGGGGAGTCTATTGACGAATCTCTGAAGCAGATTCTGGAAAACCCAGGATATAAGCATTATGTAATCCACTCATCCGGCAATAGCGGGAAAGCAACCATTAAAAATTATGACGCTAAATCAGTCCTTAATTTTCTTTTTTAATCTGATATTCCTGTCCACTTTTATTCACCCGGCGGATGAAAGCAGTTTTGTATCATTTGAAGGCAATGGAATTATCAGACATGAAATTAATGACCACCGGCGTGTGGACGGTTACGAATACAATGTCCACCTCCAGGTTTCCAACCGTGGCTGGGAAATACTTTGCCGCTTCGACGAAAGTTCTGATGCCAAAACCACCGACCGTAAGGACACCCCAGTCCGCCAACATAAACAGTCAATCAAATACAGGGCCTTTTACATCAGCAGCTATGATGCAGTGACTCTGCTGGCTGTCCCGAATCCGTCATATAATAAAAAGAAAGAATCTGTTGCTTTAATCGAAAAATCGAGGGAAATTCTCAACCTTGATAATATACATAAATATATTTTAGATAATATCAGAACCGCTCACAAATATGATCAGTATGCCATTCTATACTCCAGTAGAAATATGACATTGCCCAAAGAGTGTGGTTTCATCGTGGACCAACTGACAATCTGCTTCAATATGGTTAAAAAACACCTCCAATCAGAGGAACCGGATTTATTCCCTCAACTCCGGGACAAACTGGCTGTCCCCGGCATAAATGAGAACTCATTTGATTCTCTTGGCATAAGCCTCGGCGGGGTTAAAGGGGAGGTCTACAGATTTTACAACCTGGAAAACCGCCACGGCTATCTTTTCAGTGCCGGTAAAAAATTCGAAGAGGACACAATTTTTGAAGTTGGTCTCCTGGCACCCAAGCCACTCATTGAATGGATGGTTATTCATGATGCTGCCGGAAACATCCCCCACCCGAATGACCCCGCGAAGCCTTCATTGTACTCCACCTATAAAGGAACTTACAGCTTTGAACTGAAGCAGACACTTTATAATAGTGATCGTATAATAAATGCGCTGCGGAACAGCACAAAGAACACTCACTACAAAGGTTTAATTACAATCCGGCACCAGGATGGACAAATTGAACTGACCGAGCAGACATCCATTGACACAAATTCAATTCTTTCCTCCATCAACAATGAAGTGACTTTTTAAGTCAGGGGATTATCCATACCAAAATACTTTTGATGCCAGGTATTAGGGATCTGAAGGAACTCAGGATAACGGCAAAATCCAATGTCTATTGCTCCCAAAACCCCCAATAACAATAGCTCTGAAGAAACAGCAGAGAAGCCCTGCGTATTTTCCCCTTCCATCAGAATGGACAGAAGCAGAAAAATTGATAGGCTGTTTGACCCACCTCCCGTATAATGAGCGCGGTCCTTCAAACCTTGTTTTTCTAAGTCAGCACCCGGCCTGACCGACTTTGCCAGTGCCGACCCAATCCTCCTGAGCCTGGCACTTGGGCCTCTCCGAATCGACTCAATTAATTCCTGGCTCCGGGCAGATACTTCCTGAGTCCGGCAAAGATGTTCCTGCCGCGCTTTTGTTCCGGTGTGCCCCCTGCACCCATTTCATTACCTCCCACCTCCGAAATGACATTTCTTCTGGATTCCAAGTCCTGCGAAACCAATGAGAATACTTTCAGGATCTCGTCCAGAAGCATCTCCGGGGACATGGCCACATGGGAATATACCTCATTCCTGAGCCGCACTATCTTTGTGGCCTGCCTCATCAGAGTTTCCATTTCGCCAGCGGGCACATGGTCCCGGGTCTTCAGCCAGGCTTCTGCAATCCCCCTGGCCAGAACCGGATTACCACTGATGGACGATCGCTCAAAAATCTGCACCATGGCATCCTCGGTCAGATGATCCACCAACTGCCAGCGGTCTGCTGATCCCTCCCCACGATCCAGAACAATACCCCGCACCCGGAGCCGCTGGAATGCATTGCGTACCCCGCCAAGATACCGGTCTCTTGGACAGCCTTCAAATCTCCAATGAACCACGTCGGGCAGGAAAATAATCGCAAGGCACGCCCAGACATCATCCCGAAGGGACTCACCGGATTCCAGAGCTGGATATCCCGCCAGAAACTTTGCCGCCTCTCTGTCAAACCTCGATCTCGCACCTGAAGAATTCACTTCCGGAAACCCGGCCTCCACAGCTATACGCCGAAGGTCTGCAGCCAATTCAAGTGCGGATTCAGGCGACCGGTGGCCCCCACTCGGAGCATAGGTGATCCGGTCATTGAAGTGCTCAAGATCAGCGGGCTTCAACACCGGAGCTGGCAGTCTGAATTTGATATCCGCCAGAAGACTGTCCGCGTGTATCAGTGGCAGCCTGGGAAATAAAAGGACTGTCCTCATTGTTCTCCCTCCATTTCCGCCACTGACAGTAAAGCAGCATGGAAATCTCCTGGCTGGTATTTCAACATGGATTTTATGGATTCCGGATTCATTCCAGGAAACGCCATTCCAAGCCAATGCACGGCCTGACCACCAATCGAGCCATCTGAATACCCGGAAACCTCCTCCCAGAAATGATCATCGGAGACAGCAGCTGAAACAATCTGACTGATCACATCATAAAGAACCGGCTGCAGAAACATGGAATCGCCTTCAACTATGCGCTCATGCATCCGACGGTTGTCACTGTTGATATAAAGCCTTGTTGATCCAGCAAAATCCATTTGGTGATTCCCCGGATGCCAGTGGAAATACCAGGGGGCCGACTGATAGGTTTTTCCGGAAAAAACACTCCGGAAGCTCACCGATTCCATAGGGAATCTGGAATCACCCCCATCCTCAAGCAGAATGTCGAACTGCTCTGTCCACAGACGGGATCCCGGTTTCACCGGACTCAAAGGCTGCCTCAATCCGGGAGATGATGACAGGACAATAGAACATTCCAGGTGCAGCCTTGCGGAAAGTTCTGAGCCTGCAAGTTGCCCAGTCAGTTCAATTTTCCCGCTTCCAGAATTGATTTCCTGGCGGGCAAATTCGCGGACTGTCCTTGGGAATCTCCCCTTTCCTGTCCCCGCCCGGCATATGGCCTCCAGCTGCAGGTCACCCAAAGGTATTTTCAGATGCTCCGAAAGAGCTTCCGGGTTGAGATTCAAGGAGCAGGCCACCTCTATGTCTCTTGCATAGTCCCAGTTCTCAAGAATTTCAGTGGCCTGGAAAAGTGGTTCGTTTACAGACCCTATCAGCCACCCGGAAAACCCTATCAGCTCATCAGGGATGGTGATGAAGGGAAATGCCATATTGGCTCTCATTCAGCACCTTCCTTTCCAAGAAGCCGGAGATTCAGACCCACTGCCACATCTTCCGGCATTTTAAGGCGTATCTCCAGTTGCCCACCCTCACGCTCCACGACAAGCTCAGGCTGAGCACTCTGCCTCGCTGTCCCTGTTAATTCGATGGAGTGTATACTGGCAACCAGTTCAGGTGGAAGGTCCTCATGCCCGGCTTTTGTTCCTTCCAATACCAGAAACGGCTCGGCCACAACACTGTGAGCCAAATCTGCCGGCAAGTCGGCTACGAACACACTCAGAAGCTGGCCACTGCCCGTTGTTTCAAGTCTTTCAAAGTAAGGCGTCAATGTCCTTCTGGGGCGCTTGACACCGCCTCCACCCCGGCCTGCCGGAGATTTGCCGGGTCCCTTTCCTGAAGTCTGATTCAGGAGCATACCGATTTTACTGGCTGTTGCAGCCAGAGAGGTTCCATCGGAGTCTCCGGCTTTTATTCCGTTGACAGGACTGGCGAAGGCGCGTGCCTGTTTATTTAATTCTCTGAGCCCCACCTTGACGAAAGTCTTGCTATGACCCTTGGGAAGATTATGCGGACACCAGTCATCGTGTGCTGGGGGCTCGGATGAGGCGAATGCGCTTTCCACAAGGTCGTCTGAAGAACAGACAAAGACTCCCGCCCATTCGAATCTTTCGTCAGGAAGAGGGGTTCCTTCAAGATATTTGACCACAAGCTCGACAGGGCGCATCAGGGCAATGGCATAGGAATTCCCGGGAATACGGGTCTCCTCCTCTGATCTGGCAGCAGGGCCAATACGGGTGGCACACATACCCTTTTGAATCGAAAGTCTGCCCAGATCCTTTTTTGGGCTTCCGCATCTTATTGTCTGAACACTGTCACCATCTTCCCGAATTGCGGAAAGTGCTTTGGAATAGAGGTCCAGTGGTGGAAAGTCCTCAGGTCTGGGTATCTCCACATTTTCACCGTCAATTTCAAGTTCCACATGCAGCCGTTTTTCCCCCGGGGTGGATTCCGTCATTCTGGGCCAGAAATTCCAGAGCACCGCCTCAATAAGATCGTCTCTGGCATCCTTGACTGATTCGGAACTGAATTGTGGATCGAGAATAAGCACAGAGGTCCCATGCTCTCCTTTATTTCTCGGGAGCATTCCTATTGAATCGGCAACCGAGGAGGCAATCTCATCTCTCAGGGGCTCCACACCGTCGCCATTGTCCAGCACTCCCCACCAGTGTCTGCCAGTGTATCTTCTGGCAATTCCATTTTCATCGGTGGCATCAAAAGCCTCTCCAAGGTGACATCCGATGAAGCGCCTTTCACTGGAGCCATCAGAGACCGTCATTGAGTCCACAAGAATTGTGGATGCGGCACTTATTGCGTAATAGGAGGTCTTGCCGTATCCATAGGTTCCACCACCCTGATGCGTATCTCTTTTGGCACCGACGTTGCGGATAAAATTCACAAAGTCCGGACTCTCGTCCTTTCCAGGTGGCACATCCGCCCTGGTTGGCCCACCAAGTCCTGAGGTGCCATAATCACAGATTTCTAGAACCCGGAGAGATTCCTTTCCAAGGCTTCTCCTCAGGTGTCCGGCGGACTCACTTGCTGACGGCAAATTTCTGAACACCATATTCTCAAGAAAAACTTTCTGTTTTCCAGCAATCTCTCTGTATCTGAGCCTGATGGTGAGTTGTTTTTCCCCGGACCTGGCGTCAACGCTGTTCTGAATGGATTCCCGGATCACGGTTTGAAGCAGATTCAATGAGGGCCTTCCAAGCAGGTTGCGGAATCCTTCACCGGCTATGTTGCCAGTGGCGGCAAACGGTTCACTGTAAAGGTCGATTGCATTCATCTGATCATCATTTTCAGGTATTCATTGAAGTCGTCAGGTGTCATCCGGAATCCTCCGGCATGAGCGGTATCTATAACATATGAAAGCTGCTCCACACCAGGCAGCATACTCCCGCCGACAATCTCTCTGTGTGTCAGTCTCGGGAAACCATCAGTGACACGCCAGGCAGTCACTGACTGGATTTCAAAGCGATGGAGGTTCCATCCGGCATCCCGTGGATCCAGGCAACCCAGTGCGGCAAGACCCTCTCTCAGTCTCAGCTGAGAAACTCCGGAGTTGACGAGCCGGTCAAAAAAACCACTGACATTCACACTGCCATTTGATACCTGCTCCATGCAGACCAGAACTAAAACAAGTTCGCCGGAGGCGGGGGGAAGCAACTGGTCATGACCGTTTATTCTGACTGTTGTCGAATCTGATCTTGAGGAGGTTTTCACCTCAATGGCCATATTTCCCGCCCTGAAATCATGACGCTGTTCCCATGGTCCGAGCCAGCTGTCCACCGGATTCTCTCCTGCCCGGGCCAGCTCAAGAAGCACAGTCCATTCACCCAATAAGCCCAGGACAACAGACAACGAAACAGATGCGGCAGGCTCAGACATCAGCAGAACCCTGAAATCTGAAATAGTCCCAGAAACAGACTCAGCTGGGGATTTACCTTCAGATATTCTCCGGAGTATTTCATTCACCAGCTCACTGAAGACCGGATTCAGCGCCTCCTCCTGGCATGTAATGTCAATGAAGAGCGATCTGGTTCCATTTATGGCATACCTGACAATTCTGACTGTCAGCCTCGGACTTGAATCAAAGCCGAAGTTGGAGGAATCATCGCCGCAGGGGACCAGCACTCTAAGCTCACCATCCAAACCCAACGCCAGCCTCACCGGGCCATATCCGGTCATGACGCCCGTACTGATACTGGGAACCTCAAGCAGACTGTCATTAAGACCTGAATTCCTCAGGTCAGACCACATGTTTTTCAGATTCGACTCCAGCATCGGATTGAAATTATAAATCTTCAGAGCCAAGCAACTGCTCCTCCTGATCCACCTCTTCAGGTGTTGGGGCTTCTAAATTCACTTCAAAATAATTGCCGGCCCGATCAATTTCACCGGGAAAAACGGTTCCTATGCCCAGAAGGTCATCCACAGCATCCAGAGGTTCGCGGATATCTGAAATTGTGGCAGGTTTGGATTTTGCGGCAATCGGATACAGGATTATAAGTGGAACAGGGGATCTTGCCTCTTTCAACTCCTCCCACGAAAGCTTGCTGGAATTTGCCGGATGGATTTCCACATCAATAAGAACATCTTTTTTTGACATCAGTGCTTTGATGTCCGCATAGCTTTCGCCAGAATGCTTCAGTTTGGAACGCTGCACCATCAATACACGTTCCAAGCACCCCAGATCATGGGAGGACTTTAATCCACCTTTCGGTGAAATCACCGCCACATTCCACTCAGGCAGCTGACTGGAGACCTTGTCCAGATAACCCAGAAGAAGGTCCTTTTTCAAATCCATGTGGGTATTTGATATTTCATAGACGGAAAGGAACTGACGTACTTTTTCCAGTTGAACACCTCTGGCGAGTCTGCCTCCTTTGACATCATGGAATTTTTCCAAACCTATCGAATCCACCAGCCTTGCCCCAGCCTTCCAGTTGCCCCGGACAACATCAAGATCACGATGTTCAAAACGGATTGTCTGAACATGACGTCCATCAAAGCTGATTGAGGTGCGATGGGCATGTCTCATCTTTGACGCCGATGTGATGGCCATTCCAGGTATGGCCCGGACCTTGACGGCGAATTCCATTGGATTGGAGTTCAATTTCCGGTATTTCTCGATTTCCTCCCGTATCTCCTCTTCTATGTGAGCCAGGGCGCTGAAGCTCGATGCGAGTTCTCTGGTAGTCCAAAGTCGCGGCAGGTCCTCATAACCAAACCGATAGCCAAACCACCGCCCCATCTGCAGGAGTGTGTCATACTGCCTGGAGGTCCGCAGAAAATAGGAGACGCAAAGTCCCTCAAGCGTCAGCCCGCGAGCCAGTACAGTTCCTCCAACCACAATATAAGTTTTTGGTTTTTCTTCCTCTGCTGTGTAATCAAGCCTGATTTCACTCTCACTGTTTTCAACTATGATCTCAAGCGAGTCCAAAGCTTCGCGGACAAATGGCAGAAGCTGTCTGCTGTCTGGACGGACTCTGTGCGCTTCAGTTTCGGCTGGAACCCTTCTGAATTCCTCCTCCACCATACGGTTGAATTTTCCAGTGATATTTCCCTTGCCAGCGGCCAGATCTGACTGGTGTTCACTGATCCAGTATCCCACCAGATCCGCCGTACGCTGATGAAGAGCGACGTAGGGGGAAGTATGCACCAGCATGCTCATGTGAGACATGTTGTGTCCCCGGAAACGGCGGATCCCACAGCTGGCAAGAAACCAGAGTAAGGCATCCTCAAGGCTCCCCGGGATTGCCGGCCGGAAACCTGATTGCTTTGCCTTGTTCTGTGGCTGAAGCATATTGACCTCATCCTCATCCACCAGACGGATCATATCATGCCCGGTTTCGCTGCTGGTTTCATTATCAGCATCGTATGGGGAATCCCCAAAGACCTCACGGGCACCGAAATAATTCTCCGGACGGGGAAGTGCCGTAATGAAATCCTCCGGGTACAGGTCGTCGAGTTCCTCTTTTCCCGGCGGGAAGGGATTAATGAACACGTTTGCAAATGGTGTGGCTGTATATCCGACATAGGAAACGGCCGGGAGATCTCTGATGATATGACGGATGGCCTCATTGATCTTCGTCATATTTTCATCATCCTTGGACGCATTTACCGAGGCTTGGTCGCACTCATCATCGATGATCAGCACTTTGAGTTTTCTGAGAATCGGCTTGGGAGTTTTCTTAATTGTGCGGTGAAAGGCGTTAAGTCTGGAGGCGATTTTCTTGATCACAGCCAATTGCGCTCCTCCCTCCTGAGGCATAGTGAAGGAACGATTCTTGGGGCAATCGAAGTCCCCTCCTTCCTCATTGGTGGTGTAGAGCTGCCAGAGCTCCCTGTGGCGTTCAAGGATGTCTGACTCAATCCGGCGCTGGGTCTGCGCCCTGAGCTTATTGGTCACTCCCCCGAAAAGCACAACAAGGTTGTATCCCGCATCAACAGCCTTTGCGATCACAGCGGTCATATTGGCTGTCTTTCCGGACTGCACATATCCAACAACAAGCCCCCTGCAGCGGAAAGTTTCACCGGACGGATTCGCCAGGAGCGAAACTATCTCGTTTGACGTCTCGTCGATGGAATCAACCGCCTGCCCCGACCATTTTTTGACCTTCCTCAAGTATGTGTCCAGTGCCGGCCAGTGTTTGGAGGATATACCAGGTCCAGTATACCATTCCTCACGGGTTTTTATTATCGAGACGCGGCGGAGTATTTCAATTTTGCTCAAGCGGGCCTCAACAACAGATGCGGCAAATGCAATATCCTCCTCAACCTCTGGTGTCAAAACGTCAAAACCCCGGAGCAGGTCTTTGAATGCCTCGACTGCTGCCTGGATATCTCCCAGGCCGGGAAGCCGGTTCTCTATCTCCTCAATATATTTTTTAACCTGTGGACTATGGCGCATACCTGCAATCTTGTTTCCATTCCTAATTCCTGGCCATCGCTGCCAGCAGGATCTGAACAGTCCCCCACATAAGTCAATAGAAGATGAGATCAGGTCTTAAGAATCGATAGAGGATTCTGGCAAAAAAATCATCTGTTTACCAGTCTTTAATACTGGAAGACTCAATGTTTTTAATACAGATTAACAACTTATCAGTGTGACCCTCTCCCTTCAGGTCCAGAATGACAAAACGAGTAAAGAACTACCCTACTATTGACCTTTTTGCTGGCCCCGGAGGCTTGGCGGAGGGCTTTTCTCATTTCTCTCCGAAGGGAAGAACGTTGCATCCATTCCGGATCGGGCTGTCAGTGGAGAAGGATGCATTTGCCCACCGGACCCTCAGGCTGCGGGCTTTTTACCGGTGGTTCAGGTACAGGAACCGCCCTGCCCCTCCGGAGTACTATGAGTATCTGGCAGACAGAATCGATTTTGAGAAAATGGTTGCAGCGCATTCCGAAGCGTGGGAATCCGCCGAAAAGGAAGCACTCCTTGGAGAACTAGGCAACGCGGATCACCAGCCCGGGATTGACAGGAGAATCCAGGAAGTCCTGAACGGGGCTGATGACTGGATCCTTATTGGTGGTCCTCCCTGCCAGGCCTATTCATTGGTCGGCCGGGCAAGGAGAAGCAGGGAAAAGATCCAAAATGCGGAGACCCGGGAACGTCACATCCTTTACCGGCAGTATCTCAGGGTGATATGCATGCACGCACCGGCTGTTTTCGTGATGGAGAATGTGAAGGGAATTCTTTCATCCAAACTTAATGGTGAGTTGATTTTTCCCCAGATCCTGAGAGATCTTGAGAATCCACCAGAATCAGCGGGATATATAGGTGTCAGACCCGGCCACAATCATAAGTATCACATTCTCTCATTTGTGACCGGCACCATTCCCGGCTGCAGCAGCGATTACCTGATCCGTTCGGAAAACTATGGCATTCCTCAAAGCAGACACAGGGTAATCCTTTTCGGTGTTCGTGACGACCTGTATCAGAAAATCAGGACAGGACATTTCCGCCTGGAGCCCTCTGAAAAAATGGTGACTGTCAGCGATGTGCTGAAGAAAATGCCGAGGTTGAGAAGCGGCTTCTCTAAGGGAACTGACTCGACAGCGAGATGGAATGAATTTTTCTCAAATCCCGCAGCCAATGGCTTTTTAAAACAGGTGCCCGGGGACGTGAAAACCGGGATTCTGGAGGCCGCAGAAAGGCTACAAGCAAAATCGCTGAACAGGATAAATAAAAAAGGATTTGGCCAACCACCCCGAATGCATGCCGACTGGTATTGGGACAAGGACCTTCTGTTGCTGCCCAACCATGAGGCGCGGGGCCATATGGAGTCGGATCTGCTGCGGTATCTGTTTGTATCCGCGTATGGAGGCGTGCGGAAATCCTCCCCCCGGCTTTCTGATTTTCCGGAACGCCTGCTGCCAGACCATGAGAACGCGAGGGATGAGAGAATCGAAACCACTTTTGCCGACCGCTTCAAGGTACAGCTGTGGGATAAACCCTCATCCACGGTGACAAGCCACATTTCAAAGGATGGACATTATTTCATACACCCCGATCCGACCCAGTGCCGCAGCCTGACGGTCCGGGAGGCGGCGCGGCTCCAGACATTTCCTGACAACTATTTCTTTGAAGGTGGCCGCACCCAGCAGTACCACCAGGTGGGAAATGCCGTTCCTCCGCTCCTCGCCCGCCAGATTGCCGATGTGGTCTACAGACTGCTTGAGGCCGCACGGTCCTGAGTCAGGAATTCAGAATACCCGAAATTTCCTCCAGCACCTTCAATGGATCTTTCCGGCACTGGCATTCCCAGACTGTCGCGACTTTCCAGCCCAGCTTCACCAACTCCTCCTCATTTTTCCTGTCCCGGGCCACATTCTGAAGGAGTTTGGACTTCCAATCCACGCCGGTTGAGCTTCCTTTGGGAATCCTGGCAGCTGAGCAGCCCGGGTGCTGGTGCCAGAAACAACCATGTACAAAAACCACGGTCCTGAATCGTGGCAGCACAATGTCGGGTTTTCCGGGAAGCTGCCGGTTAAGTGGACCATTGGCGGTGAATCGGTACCCGGACCGGTGAAGGATCGAGCGGACAGCAAGCTCGGGCTTCGTGTTCTTTCCACGGATCCGGCTCATATTCCAGCTTCTTTTTTCCGGTGTGATGCTGTCGCCCATTTTTTGAAGGGTACCTCACGAATGGGGGGATTGGCAACCAACTCGGATTGATGGGCAGCTTCCGCACTGACTTGAAAAAACAAAGTCGGATGTAATTTTTCACATGGAAAAGCTCTGCGACTCCAGTTCAAGTGCCACTTGTCTTTTTATTTGTGCCAGGAGTTCCAGAGGGCAAAGAAACCAGAAACTGCCAACCAGTGGGCACGGCCAGTCCCACCCCCGAGGGTCCACGTGATAGGGAAAAATAATTAAAATTAATCAGAAAAAGGCGCCAACTATGTTGACAAATTACCGACAGATGGAGGAATATTTAAAGGGTTGGGGTTCTTTATCAATGTTTTAATATCGCGGGGAAAGTCGACAGAAGACATCCTTCGATTAGGGATCTCTTTAGCCTAGATCAATTACTGTGAACATCGGTATTTCGATCTCACTTTGTTTAGTTCTCTAAATAATGCCCAAAAGACTCTACTCCAAATATCGAACAACGGAGTTGGAATCGCTCTTTGAAAGAAGTCAAGATGACTCCGAGATATTGCAAGTGATTGCGGATGAGCTCGCTTTCAGAAATCGGAGAAAGGCGATTCAGCTTCGTGATCGCGTACTGAATGCAATGGAAGCATTGGCTTGCCCAAGGGTGCCAGCAGGTGGAAATCAGAACATCGTGAACGGATCAGAATCACAAAGTGCTGTGCTTTTGAACGAGAGGCCTGCGGCAGCCCGTCATACATCCGACCAAGTTCCTGGCTTCCATCCGGAGCAGGTTGTCATTGTCGAGTGCGAAGAAGACGCTGCGATGTTGATCGAGGCGGGCCCGGGCACCGGAAAGACAGCGGTTGCCTGTTCACGAGTTGCTCATCTCATCGAGGAATCCGGCCTTTCTGCCTCAAAGATTCTTCTGGTCAGTTTTACGAGGACAGCGGTCAGGGAACTCCGGGATCGGATAGAGAACTTTGCATCGGATCCTAAGGCTGTTGCCGGGGTGAAGATCGTGACGCTCGATTCATTTACATGGCAGGTGGTGAGAGGCCTTGGAGACAAAGTCGAGGATGAACTGTTTAAAAGTTATGAAGATAACATTGAAGGCTTCGTTCAGATGCTGAACGATGGTGATCCGGATCTGCTGGATTATCTGAGTGAATTCGAGCATGTCGTGATCGATGAGAGTCAGGATATGGTCGGACCAAGAGCGGACCTCTGCCTTGCACTCATAGAGGCGCTTCCTCCGGAGTGCGGAGTAACGATTTTTGCGGACAGCGCTCAGGCTATTTATGGTTTTACGGACGATCTAGCGGGCAGAAGTCACGAGCTAGGAACGACGCTGGTCCACCGAGTTCGGCTGAAGGAAACCAGACCTTTCGAAGAAGCCGAACTCGACAGAGTTCACAGGACTGCCGACAAGAAACTTGTCCGTCTCTTTTCCGAGGGAAGGAAGCGGCTTCTCGGAGTTTCCGAAAGCTCATCTGACGGCTGGAAGGAAATGAAAAAGCTGATTTCCGAATGTGCTCACGGGACGGTTGGATATGCCAAGGACCAGAATCTTGACGGGAAACGCGATCATCTTGTTCTTTATCGAAGTCGTGCGGAGGTCCTGCTGGCGTCTTCATTTCTGTGGGGTGATGGGGTTGCGCACAAACTTCGTATGTCACGCATTCAGACGCGTGTGCATCCTTGGCTTGCGCGTATGTTCTGGGATTTTGAAGATGATTACATTGATCTGGATGACTTTCGGGAGAGATGGATGGAACGAATTTGTTCCGATGTAGACGAAGATGTGATAGCAGTACTCCGCCGCTTTGCCGGGGATGGAGTGGATAGGGTCTCCGTTCGTCGCTTGCACTATATTGCGGGAAGGGATCGCCCGCCCATTGAGTTTCTTGTCGATGAAACCGAGCTGGCGGGACCTGTGCTGGGAACGATTCACGCATCGAAGGGGCGCGAAGCCAATGCGGTTCACCTGATGCTTCCTCCAGATTCCTTCATGGAAGGGACAGGAGATTACGAAAAAAGTGGAGCGGAAATCGCTGAAGAGGAGCGAGTGCTTTTTGTTGGCGCTACTCGTGCGAGGGAAACGCTCCGAGTTGGGAAAGGAGACAGGCTTTATGCTTCTCGACTGGAGAGTGGACGTGTGTTCAAGAGTGTGAGAAATAAAAGTAATGCGCGACAAGTAGAAATCGGTTTGTCACTCGATCTCGATCGCGCAAGCCTTGCCTCCAGGTCCCGCCCTCTTCACGAGGTAGAGGAGAACCAGGACTGGTTCTGGGCGCACCGATATGATTGTGTCGAACTTTACACGGAATATGATTTCGACCTTCGTCGGATCGTGCTCTTCAGAAAAGAGGATGACAGAGAGCTCGGCTTTATGTCTGACTTGTTTGCGAAGGATCTTTTAGAAATTGCCGGTCGTGTGAAAGATGCTAATCGCCCCGGTAAGACGATCAGAAACATACGCATGATTGGCACCTCGACTGTGGTGATTCCGGAATCAATGAGGTCATCGCTGCATTCTCCGTGGAGACATTCAGGAATCGTTCTGGCTCCGGTTCTGACGGGATTCCCCATAGTCTACTTCAATTCATAGAAGAATTTTCATGAGCACTGATACACGAGAACAGATCGTGACACGATTGAGGGAAGATCTCCTCGGGCCCCTTGATGAAGGCGAGGTGCTCAATGGATACCCCACCGATGTTTACATGACTGGCATCCTGTTTCCGCAGCGAAGTGAAGTCGCAGAAGAAGACCGGGACCAGCTGCAGGCAGAAGGCAGGGTGGACTTCAATGGTGGGAACGACGCTGCGGAAGAGGTTTCTCTCGCTGCAACGAAACGCCCAGCGAGCGTAGGAATTTCTTTCGTGGTCGAATCATCTGAAGACCCTCAGATCCAGATACGATTTGATGCTGCCCGCTACCGAAAGACGGAGTCGGAAGCAGAAACAGAAACAGAGCGGTCCTCGTGGGCGCGGGAAGCCATCTTCTGGGAGGACTCTGTTTCGCTCAACTTCGAATATCGCGACTTCTCGCCTGACGAAACAGGAATTGAAGGGCTCTCAGCCTACGTGCGGACAAGTCCGTGGGGTGAACGCCTTCTGGTGACTGTGGCCATGGTCAATTCTTCCACGCTTGAGGAGGGTTATGAGCGTGATCAGTATGAGGAGCAATGCTTTCTTCAGACAAGGATTTCCGTAACTCCGGAAGCTGGCACCGCCCTTTGTGCACGTCCACTCGGAGGCTCAGCGATCGATGAGGATACTCGAATGGCCAGACTGATCTACCGGGATGTCAGGGAGTATGCGGTGGGACACACCTGCTCGGCTGAGTGGGCGGAGGAGTCTGGCGTCGTTGCAAGTGTCGCGTCGACATGGATCCCGCAGGCGAAAGTACGCGCCATGAGCAGCGCGGGAGTTGAAGAGTTTGAAGAGCTGGGCCGCGAGGAGTCGGGTCCCGTTCTTTCTACCGAGTTTCTTTCGGAACAGTCAGGCAGCACGCTGATCGAGGGCCTGAAGCGAGTCCCCGCCACCTACCTGAAATGGTTGGAATCGCAGGAGGCACGGCTGGATTCCCTCGACGAGGAACTCCGAGATCAGGCGCTTCTGCATCTCGAGAATGCCAGAAGCACTGCATCCCGAATGGAGAGTTCCATTCAACTGATTGAAAGCGATTCCGACGTTGAAACTGCGTTCCGTCTCGCCAACCGGGCCATCATGGTGCAGTGGCAATGGGGGAAGCCGGAACTGGGCCCCCTGGTCTGGCGCCCTTTCCAGCTGGGCTTCATTCTCCTGGCATTGGAATCCGTCGCAAACGAGGATCACGAGGACCGTGATGTTGCCGATCTTCTCTGGTTCCCAACAGGTGGAGGAAAGACAGAGGCCTACCTGGCTCTGATCGCCTTCACGCTGTTTCTCCGGCGCCTTCGATATGGGAATGAGGGAAGCGGAGTCTGCTGCTTCATGCGTTACACGCTTCGTCTTCTTACCGTGCAGCAGTTCCAGAGAGCCTGTGCACTTGTCTGTGCCTGCGACAGTATGAGATACGGAGATTATGTCCCTCGGGATATTGCCGCTGATCTGGGCCAGACTCCTTTTTCAATTGGTCTCTGGGTTGGTGGAGATGCGACACCGAATAACTTTGGAAAGGCAGAGGAGGCACTGAACAATGAAAATGCTCACAATCGTCCCGACCAGCTGACGCGGTGTCCCAATCATGGAACCAGATTGAACTGGCGAGCCGATTCGGGAACTGAGAAAGTGTTTGCCACCTGCGAAGAGGAAGATTGCCATTGGCACGAGAATCCCGTTCCGGTCTGGACGGTGGATACCGATGTGTACCGAGTTCAACCTTCGCTGGTCATTGGAACGGTCGACAAATTCGCACAGCTCGCTCGCAATGAGTCCACCAGATCGCTGTTCGGAGGAGGAAATATCAGGCGTCCGGATCTCATTATTCAGGATGAGCTTCATCTGATCTCGGGTCCTCTTGGAACGCTTGCCGGAATCTACGAAATAGCCATCGACCAGATCTGTTCCCAGGATAGCGGCAGTCGGCCAAAGATTGTCGCATCGACAGCGACCATTCGGCAGGCAGACAGTCAGATCAGAGCTCTTTTCGATCGAAGAACCTGTCTCTTTCCTCCTCCTGTGCTGGATGCGTCGAATTCCGGATTCGCTTTCGAAACTGATGACGAGCCGGGTCGCATTTATCTTGGCGTTACCACGGCAGGGCGATCTTCCAAGTTCGCACTTCAGGCAGCGGCAGCTACGTCAGCTCAATCCGCGACGAGTCTCCCGGTATCGGAACGAGACGATTTCTGGACACTGGTTTCCTACTTCAACTCTCTTCGGGAGCTCGGAGGTGCTCTGGTTCTGATGCAGGACGACGTTGGGGACTCGATTGGAAACTATGCTGAACGCAGAAGTGAGCAGCCAAGGAGTCTGAACGAACCCATGGAGCTGACAAGTCGGGTGAGCTCTTCGGATCTCAAGGACTACCTGGATCAGTTGGATAAGAAATTCGACGAAACTGGATCCTGCGACGTCGTTCTTGCGAGCAACATGATCAGTGTAGGCGTGGATGTTTCCCGGCTTGGAATGATGCTGGTCAATGGCCAGCCAAAGGGGATCGCCGAATACATCCAGGCTACAAGTCGTGTAGGCCGGAGAAGGGGCGGTCCGGGGGGGCTGATCATCACACTCTACAACAATGCGAAGGCAAGGGATCGATCCCACTTCGAATCATTCCGGACATGGCATTCAGCGCTCTATCGTGACGTCGAAGCGACAAGCGTGACTCCGTTTGCGGCAACGGCTCGGGATAAGGCCCTTCACGCAGCTCTTGTGATTCTGGCTCGGCATCTGATCGATGATCTGAGCCAGGGTGTCGGCCGGGTGAATGATCATGTTTCGGAACTGGAGGACTTTGTCGAGGATATCATCGAACGGGCGGAGCATGTGGATCCGACAGAAGCAGGAGCCGTCGAAGAGGAACTTGAGGATTTTCTCGAGATGTGGCGATCCAACGCCGGGGTCTTCAAGAAATACTGGAACGATCGTGGTCCGCGAACCAGCCTTCTGATTTCTGCAGAAAAAGCTGCAGAACACAAATCAAGGTTCGGAGCATATATTTACCGGGCTGTCCCGACGCCAAACTCGATGAGGAATGTGGAACCCGGGACCCTTTTCAAACTGGAGGAAAGACTACGCAATGAATAACGAAGCGGGAAAGGTGCGGCAGAGTGCCGTGCTTATGAACTATGGGCCGGGAGCCATTATCGACTTCCGTGTGCCGACCTCCGGTGCGGCGATCTCTGTTGTATCAGCCGGGTTGGAACAGTGGGAACGTCAGCTGGCGGAAAACGGTGGCAGCTCACAGGACATTAAGCGGTTCACGGAGAGGCGTCTCTGCGACAAACTCGGGGTCACGCATTTTCGGATGCCACCTGTGGCACCGGATGATGATGCGGACGATTTTCCTGTTGTTCCTCTGGTGGGAGCGAGGTTTCCTGGCTGGTTGCAGTGCCCACGGTGCGACACTATCAGACCGGCTAGAAAATGGGGCAGTGATGCGGGAGATCCGTCACGCTACTGCGATCGTTGTAGTGCGGAATTGCCGGACCGGGAATTTGCCTACGTCGTTCCCGTGCGATTTGTCACGGCCTGTCGCAATGGCCACCTGGAAGACTTTCCGTGGAGCGAGTGGGTCCACCATGGAACTGACAGCTGTTCCAACCGAAAGAAGTTCAAACTACAGTCGGTTGGACCGGGACTGGCTGGGATTGTCTTGACCTGCCCGAGGTGCTCAGTTCGAAGAACCATGGAACATGTGTTCAAGGCAGACGCCCATTCCGGACGCCAATGTGGCGGTGGCCGTCCATGGCTGGCCAACGCGGATGAGAATTGCGACCTCCGTCCAGCCACCATGCAGCGCGGAGCTTCGAATCTCTATTTTCCTCGTTTTGAATCGGCTCTTGTGATTCCTCCATGGTCGGAAGAGATTATTCGCAGGCTTGGATACCGTTGGAGTGATATTGAGTCAATTGTCAGCAGAGAGCAGCGTGAAGCTTATGTCGATTCTGTTTGGGATAAGCTCAAGGAGGAAGTGGGCTCTATATCGAAAGATTCGTTTAAGCGATTTGTAGAGGAGAAGGTGGAGGAGTCTGCTTTGGCAAGAACGGGTAATCTTCGTTGGGATGAGTATCGCCAGTTCATGCTGGTCGAAGATGCGCCAGGTGGTCGAGGCAACGAGTTCGAGGTTCGTGTAGAAACTCCTCCTGCTTCGATTCCTCATATGTCTCATCTCCATCGAGTAATGAGTCTGAGAGAGATTCGGGCTCTCCATGGCTTTTCGCGGATCGAGGCCCTGCCGGGCTCTCCGCCGGTAAGGTCCCAATTCCTGTCGGCAGCGCCCACAGGATGGCTCCCGGCGATTGATGTCCGAGGCGAAGGGATCTTTCTGGCCCTCGATCAGGAGCGTCTTGAATCCTGGGAGAGCCAACCAGCAGTTCTGGAACGCGCAGCGCTGCTGAATACTTATGCGGAGAGCAGTGTGATCGATCCCGATGCGGAGCGGGAGGAGATTCCCGCTTCGCTTGGAGCGCGCTATCTTCTTCTGCACGGGCTCTCGCACATTCTCATGAAACAGCTTTCGCTTCAGTGTGGATATTCGTCCGCATCACTTCGGGAGCTCATCTATGTGGGAGATGGTGACCGGAACATGGCTGGGATTCTCATTTACACCGCCACATCGGACTCCGATGGGACTCTGGGCGGATTGCAGCGAGAAGGACTTCCATCGCGCTTTAGCGAGTCGTTCCTTGAAGCGATTCGGGCGAACGAGTGGTGCGCCTCCGATCCGCTCTGTATCAACGGCCTTGTTTCCAGCTCCGAGGCATCGAGTCTCGCGTCCTGTCATAGTTGTCTCCTTGCGCCAGAGACTTCGTGCCAGGACTTCAACAGATTCCTCGATCGCGCAATGCTGGTTGGAACACCAGAAGACCGATCGATTGGATTCTTTGCAGATCTGCTTACCCAGCCAGAGGACTGAAAATGGCCACGGTTTTTCCATCCATCCTCCCGGACTCAGTCTTGAGTGATCCCCGCCGGAGTGCCGAAATCAGTGTCTACAATTCTCTCAGAGACCAGCTTGGCGATGGCTTCTATGTCTTCTATTCCAGTCCTTGGCTAGGGACGAAATCAGATGGCAGCGAGATTGACGGTGAGGCGGACTTTCTCATCGCGCATTCTGAAAAGGGGATTCTGTCAGTGGAGGTCAAGGGAGGCAGGGTCTCAATTGATCGAGATAATAAGTGGACGAGCATTGATCGCCATGGCTTTACCCGTCGGATCAAGGATCCCGTGAATCAGGCAAGAAGCAGCAAACACGAGATGCTGAAAAAGCTGAAAAACTCGGATGTCTGGAAGTCGCGATACATTTCTGCTGTCCACGGCGTGATTTTGCCCGATGTCTCCGATCCGGGCATCGCTGAAATTCGCACGGATATGCCACGGGAAATCTTCGCCTTCAGCGACGATATGAGGACACTCAACCTGTGGGTGGATTCGAGAATGTCGAAGGGATCTTCCACCGCACAGCCGCTTGGATCGGATGGTATCCGAGCTCTGGAGGTTCTGCTTTCCCTTCCGGTTCAGTTTGAGAAACGAGCTGCCTCCGCAATCCGGAGCGATCTGGACGAGATTCTACTGAAGACCGAGGAACAGGTCTGGATTCTCGAGGAACTCAAGGAAAACAAGCGAATGAAAATTGCCGGGGCAGCTGGAACCGGTAAGACGATTCTCGCTCTGGAAAAAGCGCTCTCGATTGCTCGAGATGGGAAACGGAGTCTTCTGCTCTGTTTCAATCGCCCCCTTGCCAAGTGGCTGGAAGGAGTCGTAAGCGAGGAACCCCTCATCGAGGCCGTCACTTTCGGAGCATTCAGTCGGGAGGTTGCGAGAAGTGCAGGGCTTGATCCGGATTCATATACAATAGACGAGCTTGCAAAAAATCTGATCGATAATTTTGCAAGTTCAAAACTGCAACCCTTTGATGCTGTTATCGTAGACGAGGGGCAGGACTTCGAGGATCTGTGGCTAGAATCGCTTGAGATCCTCTTGCAAGATTCTACAGAATCCGTTCTCTATGTGTTCTACGACGACAATCAGAATGTAGCCGGGAAGCCATCGAACTGGCTGGAATCACTACCCGCCGCTACTCGACGTCTGACCATCAATTTCCGGAACACCCAAGCTATATTCAAGGAATCGTTGCCATGGTATCAAGGGATACCGATTCGAGCGATTGGACCGGAGGGTCTTCCGGTTGTGAATTACGAATCCGATGGAGACAACGACCTCCGCAAACTTCTCCTGCAGCGGATCGGAAATCTGATTTCAAACGAAGGTGTCAGTCCCGGTGATATCTCGGTGCTTTTTCCCGACCAGCGATTCCTTTCCTCTCTGTTTCCGCAAGTGGAGGATGGGCTATTGGGAAAATTCTCCTGCCGTAATGCAGAAGAAAGATCGCCTAACTCTCTGACGGTCGATACCATTCGAAGATTCAAGGGGTTGGAAAGTCCTGCCGTGGTTCTTGTTCTGACTTCAGAGGGGAAGCTTCATGATGATCTGGTCTATACAGGCCTGACTCGACCCCAGGCGCTGCTAGAAGTCGTGTCTGCAGTATATTAAGTGAAACTGGTGAACCGGACAGAAAGGACCCGAGACAGAATGAAAACCCGCCGCAGGCTCACCAGAAATGAACAGAAGGAATTGATGATCCGGCTTGTGGAATCGCTGCCTTTCATTAAGAGCAGTTACGAATATCCCCTCTCCGACCTCATCAAAAATCTGAACGATCCCAGGCAGAGTAGATATAATGAAGTCGAGGAGGAGAATGGCAGTCCGGTAAAATATTATCTGCACTTTTCAAGCCCCCCAGCGACCTGGCAGGACCTTTGTGGGCGTGCGGGGGTATACACGGTTGATGCGCAATCCCTCCGGGCTCTCGATTTTACTATGACCGCCATCAGTTAGGGTCAGTGAATGAATTCTGAGAAATGGAAGAAATGTCTTTGTCTCAGGACCTGGACTCAATGCCCAGAGGAAGATTACCGGCTTCGAAGACACCGTGGATCCATTCTGTCTGGATAATCAGGTGGATTTCAAGCCGGGGTATAAGTTCTCCTACCCTCATTGCACCCAGGTCTGGACGGTCTGGAGTATGCTGGGGGCATTCGTGAAACCGGGCGGGAATTTGACAAAATGCAGCCAGGAGATAAAGAGCTATTTTTCCAGTGACCTGAACACTGGAGCCATCGCATCGGTGAAGAGCCGGATCCAGCTGAATGAACGCAAACCACGGACTTCAGCAATTTCCCCAGATTCAAGGCAATATGTAATTCAAGAGCCGATGAGATAGATCTAATGGGGTGCCCAAAAATCCACAGCGCGCAGCGAAGAACCATTAGAATTGCTGGTTCTCAGCACACTTGACTATTTCCCATGGCTGAGTTAGGAAATTGTCAGCACAATCAAAGGAGAAATCATAGTGAATAAAGCTGATATAGATATTTGCCGCAATGCATTCCGGCAAAATGGTTATGTGGAATTCACCTCCGCTACCGATGCTGTCCGAATCAATGGTCCCGGCATATACGGAGAAAGGCTTGCAATACATAAGGAGGCCGGGAGCTTTACGATATACCTGAGAATGAACGGAGCTGCAATTTATGAACGTCTTCATACTATTCAAAAGAATGTTACATTCATATTGGAATTCACAGGTCAGGCGATAGCTGTCAAAGCCTTGAGAGAGGATCAGCTCATTCAAGCATTGGCAGAGCTGAAACTTGCCATTGGTTCAAGACAGGCTGACGGTTAATAACATTAATACTAAATGGGCATGCCCCTGGGCTTGCCACTCAACCAGCAGCCGGCTGGTATAACGCAAAGGATTCAATTGACAATCTCCTTTCGAGATTATTCAGCAGGCCATTCCGTGTATCATGGCGTTTTAAATTCACTCCAGTGAATTCACATTGAACATCAATCATAGATGAAGAATTTGATAACTGGTTCATAATTCCTCTTTGGGGTGATATTTAATCAATACCTTTTTGCCTTCTGCACAGAGCAGTGGAATCCGTTACAAAGGGGTCTGGAATTCGTGATAACTTTACAATCGAGCCAAAAAATCCAACAGTGACTCAGAGGGGAAGTCGATAATAATATCGCAGGCATAGCATTGCCTTTGGAATTATATTCGGATAAGTCCCAGATCTTACTCTTCCGGAATAATCATCCCGTACAGGGCCTCTGCAAGACCCCAATGTACTGTCATCCAACTATAAAGGTTATACCACCCCGTATTATAAGGTTCCAATTGCATTCTGAGCGGCTTTTAATTTTATATTCAAATTTTTCACGAACGCAGCCATTTATAAACAACCACATTACTTCTACGAGTTTCTATTGTGTTATATTTTATTCGATCCTATTCTGTTCACCGGATAAAACAATGTCCGATTTATGTAACAACGCACATTGATTATGGCGTGCAACTGGTTCCTAAGCCAGCAGGCTTTTGTTGATTCCCGTTGATTATATTCTTTCTGTGTTTTGTTGTTAATGGATTGCCCTTCAAAGCGGTGATCACCACCGCACACCAAAGGGCTGCGGACTTTCAACTGCGGGGCTTTGATGAACGGCCTCAGCAAATGTCATGATGGCGTTTGTGATCGGGAATCGGCGGAAACAGTCACTTTGGACAGGGTAAACATGCTTGTCTGGACTCTTGCCGCCAGTAAATCAGATCAATCAACATTTGTTCAACAACCACGGTGCACGTTTGATTTGATGACATTTGGGTGGATTTTTGGGTTGTGGAAAATGCAACGCAGCATGATCTGATTCTGAATTCCGGTGAACATCCCTTTGTCGGCGTAACCTCAGGCTTTTATCCGTCGGCACGGTTGAAGCTTGGAATGGCCGCGGTGGGGTTTATGACCATGGCCGCGGTGGTGGCTCTGGCGACCGGCTTTGCCGGTTCGCTGGCGGACACGATCCGGAATGCCGGACTGGCGGAGGTGATGGTGTTTCCAGCTCTCGCGCTCGTGTATGCGGTGATGATGCTGGGATTTGATATAGCGGGTGGGTTTGTTCTTCCGGAAAAATGTGGTGTCGGGTCTCACACGACTCCAAAGAATTACCTGAAGGCTGTTCTCGTTCACGGACTGATAGTGAGCGTGTCAACCGTGATAATACATATAGCTGGATCACTCGCGGGTTTGACGGGCAGCCTTGGTGCCATTCTGATAATCAGTGTGGCTGCAATGGCTCTGCAATTCCCACTCGCCCCCCTTGTTGGCAACCACAAAGAAAACCCGCAAACTGACCCCTCAGCCGGAAACGACAGCATAAAGACGATATACGTTGAGAGTCGGGATCAGTCCTTTTCCGGATCCATCACCGGCCTTCCTGGAAGGGAACGGATTCTGTTGCCTGCAAAGTGGGAGGACGAACTTGGAGAGTCTGGTATATCCACACTCCTGGCGCGCAGGAAACTCATTGTGAAAATGGGCTGGAGAAACCGGGGTCTGGCTCTCGCCCTGGCGTGGATCTGTGCATCCTGGGCGGCCGCAGCATTCATAGTCGGATTTCCTGACGGGTCAGTCGCCACCACATTGAATAAAATTTTTCTGTCATCCATTTTTCATTTTCTCGGACTTCTAATCCTGCCGACACCGACCCGCAATATGACAATGCTGGTTGACCGGGAGATAAAAAATGAGCCCGGCCATTCACAGAATTTCGAATCGTGGGTGCATCGCTTTTCGGGACTCACGGACGGCGAGCAGAACCGGCACCCGTGGATCGAGCGGATATTCCATCCCCTGCCCTCGGTGCAAAGCAGACTGACAGGGTCCGTATCCGGCTGGGCCGCCTGGAATGCCACCCGCACCATGCTCTACCTGTCCATCTTCACCGGCGGACTCCTGTCGAGGGCTGTCCACTGCAACGTGGGACGCCCGGACCTCTGGATCATCGCACCGACAGACTGACGGGGATCCAATTGTGTATAGCCGTGATTTTCGCCCATTTGTCTCAACCATGTCACTGGAGCTGTCGGCTGCTGGATCAGAAAAAAACCTTGCAGCCCAAAGTTTATTCAGCTGATAGAAACAGGTAAATCCGGGCAACCATCCCGCAGGCCTCAATCTGGAACTTTGACTATCTATCCGCTGGCCGTCCAGTCCTGGCATCATATTTGACCCACAACGAAGGCGAATCGGATCCTTCTGGAGTATGCCGGAAAACAGCGTACAGATCCCGCTTAAACGATTGAACCGATTTGAGTTTTGAAATCTCGTTTGCGAGTGATTGATGGTCGAATCCGCAGTCCGGGACATACAGTTCAATTTGCCCGGCATCCTCTGTAATTTTATAGTATGCCTGACATTCGATGTTGGAAGCCTGCTGTATTTCAACAGCAATATCTGATATCATATCCAACCTCTGCCAGTCTTCGGTGTTAATATCCGCATTTTCTTTGCAGCCACATAGAGAAATGCCGAGCATCGCGATTGCAATCATTAGATTTCTCTTCATTTTTTTATCTTTTTATACATTATTAATGTTAAAGTCCAAATATTATAACATCTGTCCTTAGGCGCTTTATCGACAGCTGCCTGCATTGCATGCTCAGAGGGCTGGAGCACGCGGTAGATCAGATGCCGGGAGGGATGTTCTTTTGGCAATTCGATTCAGGTTTGGATTTCCTCTTTGGTTCGTTGCCACATTTCCACATCATACCTTGCAGCCGCAGAGCCTCCATACGTTTATCGAACACTTTGTCACTCCTGTGTTTGTATATCAGATGCCCCACAGCGAGTGTCGCCAGAAGTGCTCCTGCTATCCAACGCGGCAAAATGTAAGTTAAGAGCGATCCACCCAGTGCCCCAAATATTATTGCAGAGTCGACGGCAGACTTGGAAAAACCACGTGGAACTGCTTCAACCAGTTCGCGATGGCTTTCAGGTATCATTTCCTGAAGGTCGGTGGAGCTTCTTCTTCATGACATTGCTTTTTCCAAAATTAAATTCTGATTAAAACGCAGGGACAGCAATTTCCAAAACACCCCCCGTGGAGGGATAGGAAAGCTCAATATTCGCTTCTGGATTCCGAACTCGTTTTTTGTGGTGCGGTCGTTCTCAAGTGCAAAATCTCTTCGTAGAATTCTCATGCTGGGGCCGTCATTGCTGGGGCCCCAGCCCTTTCAGCTGACGCCTGGAGAATGTTCGCGGCCAGATGGATTGAAGACCAGAAGCATGAATGTGATATATTTCAGGCTCATTGGTTTGCTCTCTCTGTTCTGCTTTTAGCGTACGCAGTCCAGTTCAGAGTTGAGACCACCACAAACACTACCAGAACAAGCACAGTAAAAGGCGACGGCACAATTATCACTGATCCCGCAGCAAATCCGACTGTAACTGTCGATAGAATCGCAATGAGGAGTTTGGTATTTGTCTTCTTGTCATTCGATCTCATTTGGCCCTGCTACCTTGTGAGGTCGAGGTTCGAAATCCACCCGAATTCGACAGCAATCCATTGCATTCCAGAATTATCAAGGGGCACTTGGAGTTCGCCCGTATCTCCTCCAAAGGCGTATGAGCACATCATCACCGATTTGCCAGATTCCATAACAGCAACACCATCATGGGCGGTGCTGGAAGCCCTTGTGGTTCTGGTTTGGGGACGACACTGGTAGAAATCGAGCCATGGCTCCTCCTTATCACCACGATACAGCCACAGCTGGACACGGACCATTTCTTCCGGGCCAGTCAGGTGGATCACGCGAACCTCGATGGCCAGCGGAGAAGTAACATCCTCGTCGCTCAATTCCAATACTCGTTGAGCAAGTCCATCAGATCGAAAAATCCCATCGGATACAGCCCAAGGTGACGGCTCGGATGAAATAAAGCCCGGAATCTTCCCCAGGAGCTGTGGATCCGGGGCAAGCAGCGGCTCGCGGACGCGAACGAGGAGCTTTCCACCGAATCGCGCTGACAATGTGTATCGCTTATGCAGTTCTGAATCATCGCCCCCTTTGGAAATTGGGGCGTCCGGACTCACCACGAGTTCTTGTGCCTTGGCAGCATCGACAGATTGTGATTCGCCGTTTTCTGTTCCACACCCCACCATTAAAAAAATAAGTGCGGTCAAAATTAGAAAGGTCATATATTTCATAAATTTTCTCTTTGCATTTGTCGAAAATTGGATTGATGGCCGGGAAATCCAGCTCAACTCTCAATGATGTTTCAGATACTCTTGAGAGTTAGTATGTCCCGGTCCTTCGATAACTAACCGCTTTATTTAAACCTGGATATTTTTCACCTTGGAAACGTTTTGGGAAAAGCCCCCCTGAGTCTATAATGAGCAAATCGTGTTCCGGATCAGCGCCCCTCATGAAATGAACCTTGGCTCCATTATATGAATCAGCCTGGTCACCAAACCAGATAAAAGTTGACCCGTTCTTTTCTGTAACGAAGCACAAACTGCAATCAGAATCAACTTCTCCTTCTTCACATTCTCTCCATTGACCTGCTGCAACAATGACGTGATTCAACTTATCAAGTCGCTTTTCAACCAGCTCGACTCTTTCCCTGCGTAAAACTTTGACAGCATCTTCTTTTGATAAAAAAAATCCAATCTGGAGTGTCTCTTTAAGTTCCCGCCCTCCCTTCTCTGACTCGAACCCCAATAGTCGGGATATTTCAGGCGTTGCTTTCCAATGCCCCAGCCATTCAGGATGTCCGGTCCAGTCCTCCTCAGATAATGCACTGAATAAAGGAAGAGTCAGAGTGAATATCATTATCGCTAAAGATCCCGCTCTAATTCCAAATACTTGAACTGTAGTTTTTATACAAAATAATGCTGACGCCAAATTCTGCTTTTTTCCGCTCATAAATCTCTCAACTTAGTTTGTTAATTATATTTTGAACAAAATCCACACCGGCCTGATACAATACCACGTATAAAATTTCAGAATTGCTGATTGGATATTCCGGAGTCTCACAAACGGAATCACCAGTATTTGGTATTCCCCCGGCCAAAAGTGGTCCCTGCAGTTTCATAAATTTATTGCGGGCATGATATCAAACCCAGTTAATAAAAAGCTTATCCGATGAGGACATATATTTCTATTAACCTCCGCCGTGGAAAAGCCGAAAGAGCAGATGTGAGCATCAGACCTATACCAAGGCAATCCCAATACCACTCCTGTCAAGTTCGATGCGCAAACAACAGGTGTTACTGTTCTGCTGAGCCTACCAGTTTTGAACCGATATTAAGTCCAAGAATTGCTCCCGCAATGGGAGCCCCGAAGAGTATGCAGATGATCACAATTGCTGAAACGGCTTCAGGTGCCTGGACATGCTGCAGAAGCGAAGCTGCCACCGGAAGAATGACAAAGGCCGCAGCCATAAAAGCAAAACAGCTCGTGGAAAATGCAGTACCCGAGATCATCACAATATCTTTTTTAATGGGTTGAGCTTTTATCATACTATTGGAATTTACCGAAGTGCCAGAAAATTAGAAGGATAATTTGAAATCCATTTTATAATTAATTCTTGCCTTTGTATGTCATTGATTTTCATTCCGTTTGGCGTGACCAGATTTCCAGTATCGAGTAGTTCAATGTCAATTGCTTTACAGTTGGCGATCCTGGAGCGATTTCCCCCCAGAACAGCACCCAAACAATTCAGCAGTGGGAAATGTTGTCTTTCGCCAGATCGATAATGAGTGGATCCGTATATGTGGCAATCGTCGTCCACTGAGCCCTCTGACTTTACATATCCAAATGATTTATGAATCGGTTCCGCAAATCGATTCCGTGCATATTGGTCCTTGTGAAAGTGTGAGCTGATCCTGGAGTTGCTTCATGCCAATGTCACTGCGAATTCGGGTAACTGACTCAAAACTGCGGCAAAATGTAGCGGGGAGAGAAATAGATTGTATGCCAATCTCCGTGCATGCAGTGTTGCCAACTGAAAAATCAATCTCTCATACGAGAGATTAAGCCTCCAACCACAGAGCTCCACGATGAACAGTTCAGCAATTGGAAAGCTGATTTCATCTGACACATTACTGGCTTTATATTGCCCGGTAATATGGGTTGCTCTGCTGTCTTTACTGGCTGGCTGCACGCTGACCCCGGATTCTGCCCCGCCCGGGACTGTGGAGGTGATTCGTGATATGCCGACCTACTCAGCAGGCGGTGGCGAGGATAGGATACAACCAGCCGGGGCGCTGGCCTGGTGGGAGGGAATCGGCGGCTCCGAGCTGGCGGATATGGTTGTGAAACTTGGAGAGGGTAACTTCGAGCTTCGGGAAGCCCGGGAGCGGGTTATTCAGGCCCGGGAGTTTGCCCGACAGGCGCGATCGAGGCGGTTGCCCGCAGCTGCCGCGAATATTGGCGTTTCGGAGAATCGGACTTCAAACCTGCAGGGGGACTTCTCATGGTCGGATAATTACTCAGCGGGGATCAGTGCGACATTGGAAACGGATATTTTCGGTGGATTGAGGGCAGCTCACAGAGCCGCCGAACTTTCAGCAAAGGCTTCGGAACTCGGCTATCTTTCCCTCGAACAGCAGAGCGTCGCACTTCTGACACGCAGCTGGCTGATGGCTTCCACATTGAAGCGCCAGCTGGAAGTGACCAGAGAAATCGTCAGGAATTACCGGTCGACCTACGTCTTGACTGACGAGCGCCACCGGGCCGGATCCGCGGGAAGTTCGGCTTCGGATGTTCTGATTGCGCGCCAGAATCTTGAAGCGGCTGCTGCAGAGATTCCGAATCTGGAAGCCCAAATAGCGGTCCAGATGCTGGCAATCGACCAACAGCTGGGGCTGGTTCCCGGATCAACCGCGAAAACCTTTCAGGGGAACCTTGATGTCGAAGAGAGGATGATGGCGCCAATCGGGTTGCCGGCATCGCTTCTGACCTCGCGCCCTGACGTCGCCTCCGCTGAGCTGGCCTGGCATGCGGCGCTGGCGGACATTGGGGTCGCCCGCGCCAATATGCTCCCCGTGATTTCATTGACCAGCTCGCTGAGCTTTCAAAGCATGGACCTTTCAAAGCTTTTTGACCCGAGAGACTACATTGCCAGCCTGGCCGCATCGCTCGCTCAGCCGGTCACTCAGGGGGGACGACTCCGATCCCAGCTGCGACTCGAAGAATCTCAGGCACGGGAACTGGCAACGGCTTTCGCACGGGCCGCACTCTCGGCGCTGTCTGAAGTGGAGACGGCCCTGGCCCAACAGGCAGGGGCCCTACTGGAGCTTGAGGGCCTCAATCGTGCTGTGAAAACGGCCCGGGACGCGAGCGAGATTGCGCAGATCCGCTACGGACAGGGATTGCAGCCATTGTTGTCCATCCTCGAGACGCAGCGGGGTCTCAACAACGCATTGCAGAACCGGATCCTCGCGCAGCAGCGTTTGCTCGATGCCAGAATCGCGCTGCACCTGAGCCTGGGTGGCACGTGGTTTGAAACCGCACAGTCCTTGGAAGCGGCCGCACCCACAGACTCATCGCCTCACTCAGCAACCCCCAACCCATAATCACGATGTCGTCCCAGCACAAAGGTATCCTTCAAATTGTTCTCATTGTTATTGTTCTGGCATTGGGAATCGCGGCAAATTTTCTTTTGAACCGTTCCGGATCCTCCCCGGTGCAGAAGGTATCGGGCCCGGACGCCTGGCTCGTCGATGTGATTCAGCCGGAGCGCACTTCCACGGTGGCTCAAATCCGGGAGAATGGCGTGGTTCAGTCGCGCAACAACGTGAACCTGACACCCCAGGTCAGCGGGCAGGTGATCGAAGTCTCGAAGAATCTGGTTTCTGGCGGTGTGTTTGCGGCCGGAGAAGTCCTGTTCCGCCTCGATCCGGCGGACTACTCGGCCAGTCTGGATCAGGCCAGGGCAGATGTTTCCTCGGCACTTGCCAAACTTCAGGTTGAGCAGGCGGAGGCGGACATCGCACAACGCGAATGGGACTTGCTCCACCCCGATGAGGGCATACCGGATCTCGTGGCCCGCAAACCACAGATTGCCCAGGCCGAGGCCAGTCTTGAATCCGCGCGGGCGCGCCTGCGCTCTGCGGAGTTGAGCCTCGAACGTGTGGCGTTCTCCCTCCCCTTTGCCGGGCGCGTGGTTGAGACCACCGTGGAGTTGGGGCAGAGGCTTTCCGCCAACCAGACCTATGGACGGGTCTACTCTCTTGACAGTGTGGAGGTCCCGGTTTCGATCCGTGCCGAATGGCTCGAGGGACTCGAACCGGTCGTTGGTCGCCCCGCAGTCGTTTTGCGCACCGATCGCCGGCAAACCCGTGAATATGCGGCCTATGTGACGCGGGCAGAGGCCGAACTCGATCAGGCCACAAGACAGGGCCAGGTCATTCTTCGCTTTGAAGAGCCAAACAACCTCATCCCGGGGACATTCGTGACCGCCGAGATAAAAGGCCCTCCGATTGAGAATGCGATGGTCATCCCCGAACAGGCGATGTCGGAAGTCAGTCATGTATGGATTGTGCGGGAAGGTCGACTCGCCAAAAAGGAGCTGATGATTTTGGGGCTCCATGAAAATGGTGGCTTCGTGGCAGCCCCTTTTGAAACAGGGGACGGCGTGGTGGTTTCGACCCTCCCAGGGCCCGTCGAGTCCATGCCAGTCCGGATCTCAAAAAATGAGGGCCCCCAATGAGCCGGAGTGAACCGCGTCATAATGAGGGGGTGCTCGGGTGGTTCGCGAGAAACCCGATCGCGGCGAATGTTCTGATGGTCACATTGTTCGCCGGTGGCTGGTGGACCATGTCGCGCACAAACTCAGATTTATTTCCCGATATCGATCCCCGCACGATCACGGTGGAAGTCCGGTATCCTGGAGCCAGCCCTGACGATATCGAAAGCAGCGTCACAAGCCGGGTGGAGGAGGCTGTCCTTGGCCTGAATGGGATTGACCGGGTACGATCAAAAGCGCTGGAGGGCTCGGCCTCAGTGACTATCGAGTTGACCGATTTTGCGGACGCGCAAACCCTGGCCCAGGAGGTGCAGTCAGCGCTCGACTCCCTCGTGGCTTTTCCCCCCGAGGGAGCGGAAGATCCGGAGGTATCGGTCACGGCCATTGTTTCCAACGTGATTCGATTGGTCATTACTGGCGATGTCGGAGAACTGGCGTTGCGGCGGGCTGCCGAAGATCTTGAGAGGGAACTCCTGTCGCAGGATGATATCAGCTCAGTCACATTGCAGGGCGCCCGCAAATATGAGATTTCGATCGAGGTATCCCGCACCGCCCTGCGCGAATACAACCTCTCCCTGGACCAGATTGCGAATGCGGTCCGAAGCTCGTCCGTCAACACATCGGGTGGGACCTTGCGAACATCGGCAGGGAATATTCTGCTCAGGACTGGCGAGCAGGTTGAGAAAGCTGAGGACTACGAAAAAATTGTATTATTGAAAGATGTCCAGGGGCGCAGTGTTCTGCTCGGCGAGGTGGCCACCGTCAAAGACGGATTTGAGGACAGCTCCCTGATCAACACTTACAATGGCCAACCCGCGGTCTTTCTGCAGGTGGCACGGAGCGGGAGCGAGGATTCCATCCGGGTGGCTCAGGTGGTTCAGACCTTCCTTGAGGACTACACACCGCCCGCCGGCATCAGCGTGATTGTCACCGGCGACCAGACCGAAGTGATTCAGGACCGCATCAATCTGCTCCTCCGCAATGCGATCATGGGGCTGGCCCTGGTCTTTGTTTTCCTCGCACTCACCCTGGATCTGCGGCTGGCGTTCTGGACCTGTGTGGGAATACCGATCGCGTTCTTTGGCGGTTTCATCCTTTTCGGTCAGTTCACGACAATCAATATGACCATGTTGTTGGGACTCATCATGGTTTTGGGCCTGGTGGTGGATGACGCCATCGTCGTCGGTGAGAGTATATACGACGAGCAGGAGAAGAGGGATCCGGATGTCAACTCGGCGATCAGGGGAGCCGCCCGGGTCGCTGCACCGGTTGTCGTCGGGGTGCTGACAACTTGTGCAGTCTTTGCCCCCCTGCTCTTTTCAAGCGGGATGCTCGGGCAGCTTCTGCGACCGGTTCCCATCGTGGCGATTGCGGTACTGGTCATTTCGTTGATCGAGGTTTTTTTCATCCTGCCGTCCCATATGGCCCATGGGGGGGACTGGTCCACCGGTCCGATGAAGCAGCTGAAGGATCGTGTTCAGGATGGCCTTTATCTCGTTCGCGACCGGTGTGTCCTGCCAGTTGTGAATTTGGGGCTCAAGATGCCATTCCTTGTCATAGCCGCCTGTATCGCACTGCTCATCGCGACTATGGGTCTGGTCAGCGGTGGGCATATCCGCTTTGTCTTCTTTCCAATGGTCGAGGGCGAGGAAATCAAAATAACACTCGAAATGCCTCAGGGCACCCCATTCAACCAAACAGAAAAGGCGATGCGGAGGGTCATGGAGAGTGCTGACCGGGCATTTGCCGGGACCCTGGATGACTTGTTTCGAAGCTCGTCTGTCACCATAGGCGGAGAACTCATGTCGGGTTTCGGCGCTGAGGGCACGCGGATCAGCTCGGAGATTGCCTCGGCCACCGTGGAATTGACGCCGGCCAGCGGGCGAGCCCTGACAGCCTCCGAAATCGAACGCGCATGGCGGGATGAGATTGGCGAGATCCCCGGCGTCCGCCGCCTCGCCTTTGTCTCAGAGGGACTGAGCAGCGGCGCAGATATCAGCTTCAGTCTTTCACATCACAATGAAGAAAGTCTGACGGAAGCGGTCGACCAGCTGCGTCAGGAACTTCGACGGATCGAAGGCGTTGCCGAAGTGGAAAGCAGCGCGAAGCTCGGAAGTCGCCAACTGCAGTTCAATCTGACCCGGGAAGGACACGCTGCCGGGCTCACGGTTATGGATCTGGCAAATCAGGTGCGCCAATCATTCTTTGGAGAGGAGGTCCAACGCATTCAGCGTGGCAGTGAGGAAGTCGTCGTGATGGTTCGCCTGCCGGAGAATGAACGTCGAAGTCTTTCGGACCTTATCCAGATGGATATCGTGCTGCCAAATGGCGACAGCGCCGCGCTGACCACGGTGGCACAGGTCGATGAAACCCGGGGGTTTGCTTCGGTTGATCGAGTGGACGGCAGACGCATCGTCACTGTCTCCGCGGATGTGGACGAAGGTGTGACGACACCCAATGTTGTATCAGCTCTGCTGGCGGAGAAAGTGATCCCGCCGCTTTTTGAAGCCTATCCGGGACTCCACATTTCTGAGGATGGCCAATCCCGGGATCAAGCCGAGGACCTCAGGGTCCTTGTGACAAACCTGATGATTGGGGTCATTGTGATGTATGTCCTTCTTTCGAGCCAGCTCCGCTCGTATCTTCAACCTATCATTATTTTATTTGCCATTCCCTTCGGAGCCGTCGGCGCGGTCCTAGGTCATTGGCTTCTCGGCTACGACCTGACCTTCCTCTCGTTATTTGGCATGGTGGCGCTCGCGGGTGTAGTGGTCAATGATTCGGTGGTGCTGATCGATTACTTCAATACGCTCATGGCGTCGGAGGAAGGAACCCCGCACGAGCATATAGTGGCGGCAGTGGAGCGGCGATTCCGCCCAATCCTATTGACCACCATGACCACTTTTCTGGGCCTTGTGCCCATGGTTTCGGAAACGAGTGTGCAGGCGAAGTTTCTGATACCCATGGCACTCAGCGTGGCCTTTGGTATTCTGTTCGCCAGTATTCTGATCCTGATCCTTGTGCCCGCCTGCCTTGCGATCATCACCCCTCGGCAATCCCAGCCGGCAGAAGCCTTCCCGGAATAAACCAAGCCGCGTTCACTGGGGGCTCACAGCTTTTCGTGACAAGCCGGGAGGTCTTTGGTAGGTGTCTGATGTGATCTGGATGATGAAAACTCGAATCCTTCTCCTGTGTGTGGCGGTTTTTATCCGGGCACTGAGTTTGAGTGCCGCGGAGGATATGGATCGCTTTGACCGGCTCAAGGTGGAGGGAGCTCGGCTCTCGACGCTGGCGGATCAAAGCGTCACACAGGACGGGGATCTGGTTCCCAAACCTCAGTTGGATGCCTTTCGGGACGACATTCTTCCCGTTCTGATTAAGCATTGTGTTCCCTGTCATGGTCCGGACAAATCCAAGGGGCGGTTCCGGATCGATACTTTGGATCCGAATCTGACTGAAGGGAATGATGTGGACTGGTGGCTGGATGTGCAGGCGGCATTGGCGAATGGTGAGATGCCGCCGCCCGATGAGTCGGAACTTTCCGGAGAAGATCGCGGCAGGATCATGGAGTGGCTGTCGAATGAGATCCGCACGGCTTCGATGGTCCGCAGGGCGACCGGAGGGCATTCATCTTTCCGGCGCATGACGCGATACGAATACAATTACGCGTTGCAGGATCTTCTGGGCCTGCCCTGGAATTTTGCCAGGGACCTTCCACCTGAGGCTCATTCGGAGGATGGATTTCAGAACAGTTCGGAAATCCTTCATGTATCCGTGGTTCAATTGGAAACGTATCGGCGGCTCGCGAGGGAGGCTCTGATGCGCGCAACGGTTCACGGCCCGCAACCACCCGCTCTTTACTGGAGCGTCTCCATGACGGAGGCCAGCCGTGAGAAATGGGAGGAACAGGAGGCGAAACTCGGCAAGGTGCGTACTGATTTCAAGGACAATCCGGAACAGTTGAAACAGAAGACCGATAAACTTCTGAGCGAATTCAAACGACCTCCCTGGGGCGCCTACTACAAAGATTTATCCACAGGTCGGGTTGCCGGGCATTCGTGGAATTATGGCGGAGCAAAGTATGCGTTTCATCCGTCGGAAACGGGTGCCGATTTTCCGGATTCCTTTGAACACGTGGCGATACTTCCTCCCGGGGGAAACCGGAGCCACAAGCTGGTGGTGGAATTGGGGAATCAATTGCCCGATGAAGGGATTATGCGAGTCCGGGTGCGCGCTTCAAGATCGACGGGGGACGAGGGGCGTGATCCCTCCATGCAGCTCGAATTCGGCTGGCAGGCCTCCAATGAAGGACGCGCACTGATGAAGGTGAGTCAGGAGGACGTGCTGGTGAGCGCTCCGCCCGGATCTCCCCGGATTTACCAATGGGACATTCCTCTCGGAGATATCTATCCGCGCAATTCGGTGCGCAAAACATCGCCCATGGGTTCCACACCCAGTCCATCCGAACACATACGTCTGGTCAACAGTTCGGTTTCCGAAGGGGAAATTCAATTGGATTATGTGGAGGTCATCGCGCCTGTCTACGATGAATGGCCCCCCGCATCGCATAAACGTATTTTCTTCGACAGCCCGAACAGGGATGAGGAACCGCTTTATGCGAAGGAGATCCTGACTTCATTCATGCCGCGCGCCTGGCGTCGATCCGTCAGTGGGGCTGAGGTGGACCGCAAGCTGCGGTTGTTCCAATCCATGCGGAATATTTGCAATACATTCGAGGAGGCGATGGTTGAGGTGCTGGCGACGGTTCTGGCTTCACCTCATTTTCTGTATGTTGTCCGGGAGGAGGGCGACGGAATTGCCGGCCATGCACCGGGCGTTCAGCCTTTGACCGGCAATGAACTCGCCACCCGTCTGTCCTTGTTTCTGTGGTGCAGTGTGCCCGATGAACGTTTGCAGGAGCTGGCAGACCGCGGTGTGCTGCATCAACCTGAAATTTTGTCCGTCGAGGTGCGGCGGATGTTGAAGGACCCGCGTTCAGAACGCTTTGCCAGACATTTCGTACGTCAGTGGCTCGATATGCAGCTCTTGAATTTTGTGAACCCCAAAAACGGGATGGGAGACGAATTGAAGGAATCCATGCAGCAGGAACCGGTTCTGTTTTTCCAGGAGGTGTTGAAGAATAATGAATCGGTTCTGCAGTTCATTCATGCCGACTATACCCTCGTTGATGAACGACTGGCGGGGCACTATGGATTGTCGGGTGTTTACGGAAATCACTTCCGCCGTGTCGCGCTGGAACCCTCTCACCGGCGCGGGGGCCTGATGACGCAGGCCGGATTGCTGGCGATGAATGCCAGTGGCATGGATTCCAATCCGCTCAAACGGGGGATCTGGATGCTGGAAAGTCTTCTCAATGATCCACCTCCACCGCCGCCTCCGGCGGTTCCCGAGATTGATCTGGCGGATCCTGAAATTGCAAAGATGACCCTGAAGGAACGCATTGCGGATCACCGCAATCATCCTGCCTGCATGTCGTGTCATTCGAAGATTGATCCCTGGGGAATTGCGTTCGAGAACTTTGATGCCCTTGGCCGGTGGCGCGATGAGATCAACGGGAAGCCCGTTGACGCCACCAGCCGTCTGTTCAATAATGAACCTCTGGAAGGCATGGACGGACTGAAACGCTTCCTGCTGGAACATCGACAGGATCAGTTTGTCCTGGCGATGACACATAAAATGTGTGTTTACGCTCTGGGACGTCCGCTGAGTTTTTCCGATCATTCCGGAGTCCGGGAGATCGCCTCCAGAGTGCGCCGGAATGGGGACGGCCTGGCCACGCTGGTGGAACAGGTGGTCACGGGTTCTTTGTTCTTATCAAAATGAAACCGATGCATTATTTGAGTATGAATTCGCTGGACCGCCGGCGTTTCCTCCGTGGAACGGGCTGGGCTCTGGCGCTGCCTTTTTTCGAATCCTTCACCGGTTTACTGGCCAGGGGTGAGGGCCAGATGAATAAGCCCAGGCGACTGGGGTGTTTTTACTTTCCGGATGGAGTGCCCATGCCGTTGCCGGAAGATCCCGCCTACCAGGATTGGGCATGGTTTCCGCACGGCAACGGAAGGGATTTTGCCTTCACCAAATGCATGGAACCACTTCAGTCCATGCGTTCCGAATTGACCGTGATATCCGGCTTGTCCCATCCAGCCGGCCGAAACGTGCACGGACACAACAATGCGGATCAATTCCTCACCGCCGCCGCCACAGGGACAGGAGACATGGATTACCGGAACACCATTTCTCTGGATCAGCTCTATGCAAACCATGTCGGTGACCAGACGCGTTTTGCCTCCCTGGTGATGTCCACCGACGGGGGAACGGGGACAGCCCGGGGCGCTCACACAATTTCGTTCAACCGGCAGGGCCGCGCCATTCCGGCCGAGAACCGTCCCAAACGAATTTTTGACATGCTGTTTGTCAAAGATGACTCCGACGCCGCACGACGGCTCGCTCTGAGCCAGAGCGCCCTCGACGATCTGCTGGAGGACGCGCGTCAGCTGCGTGGAAAACTTTCAAAGCACGATCAGGGCAGCCTGGATGAATATCTGCAGTCCGTCCGCGAAGCTGAACTCAGAGTTCAAAAGGCAAAACAATGGATGAACACGCCGCTGCCCACAGTCAATATGAATCACATGAACCTGGAGATTTCACCGGATCAGCCGCGTGAATATCTTCAGACCATGTTCGAGTTGATTTACCTGGCTTTCAAAACTGATTCCACCAGGGTGGCGACCTATCAGATTGGCCGCGAGAACGGAGTGGGCATCAGTGATCATCTTTCCCGCGCCATAGGCTTTCCGGCAGCGCACCAATTGTCCCATGAAACCAAGAAGCCCGGTGGCTGGAAGAATTTCGGGACCTACTGTCGTTTCCTTCATGAAGTGTATGGACAATTCATCACTCGTCTTCAGCAGACCCCTGAACCGGCCGGACAAGGATCGATGCTGGACAACACCCTTTTATTATTTGGATCGGCTTCCAGTGCCTTCCATCTGTCACGCAACTATCCTTTGATCCTGTCTGGCGGACGAAATATGGGTCTGGAACATGGACGCTATCTCAATCACGCCGGTGCCGGGGCTTATCGCGGCGGCTGGAAGCCGGGAGACCCGGAACCCTGGACAAAGCAGGCCACCCAGGAAGACCGCCCGATGTCCAACCTTTTTGTCTCCATGCTGCAGCGTCTCGGTGTCGAATCGGATGCATTTGCAGACAGCACCGGCAAATTGGATGAGGTGTGATTCCGTCCCCCTCAGGCAATCCAGCTCACTCTTCATCTGACAGGTGAACGGAAATAAAGTCCTGCGAGGTGATCATCACCCTTGATTTTATCACCTCAAATACATCCTGCCCTTCTTTTCAACAAAGGAGTTCAGGCTCAAATAAGTAAATCATATTTTACTTAAAATGGGCTTATTGGTAATTTTCCCTCACTTCTCCACAATTCTCGCTTCACTGAGGTGTCTTTGCCTCAACCCTGAATGAGGACGATCACTGTGCCAATCAGAACATGGCTGGAAATGCCCTTATGAGTCCGGATTCAGCATGTCCTCCGGAGGCCCCCACCAGCCTGAGGATCATCATCAGTTGGAGTATTCTTTCTTCTGTTTCCGCTTTGGCTGTGTCTTTGCACGCGGTGCGGCAGTTCGGGTGGGTTTGCTGGGCACCTGGATCAGAACTTCGGCGGGAATTTGAAGGTTTTTGTGCAGTGATCGGATCATCAACAGGCTGAGTGGCCGCTTCCGGTTGAGGATTTCCGAAACCCGGTTCTTGCCGGGAAGAATCCTGCGAAGATCCTTCGGCGGGTCCTTCTGACCTTGGTTTCAATCTATAATCCTTTCATAGCCCTGACGAGCTATGCTGATATCTGGCGCTCCGTTGAAGCTTGGGAATGGCTGGTCTAGAGAACTGTCAATATGCCCGGCCAGTAACAAAGTTCCAGCAGACCAATGAGTATTCGCCCGGTTTAATATCGATGAGGTGAAGATTGGAGCAAGCGTCAGCGACATTCATCTCGTATCAGGAAATCAGCTTGATCTCCGGGATGCATCCATACAGGGTGAGGAGATGAAACTGTGGATTTGTGGACTGTTGTTTTTCTTTTGCGGCCTTCTGGTTGGACATTCACAAACTGTGCTTCCTCCTGTAACGAAGGGTCTCCAGGTATGGCTATCGGCGATGAATATCGGAAGTGAAACCGCCGATGGTGATCGAATCACCATCTGGAAGGATCAGCAACATGGACATGAATTCCGGAATGCCAATGACATACTGCCCACCTACGTCGCTGATTCCGGCAATGGGAAACCGGCTGTTAATTTCTCGCGCAGTAGTGGATTCATCGGTGATTTCAGCTCAACGGCGGGAGCAACTATTGGAGATGCCACGGTTTTTGTGGTGGGAAGGTTCTCGGGATACTCTCATGGATCATCGAGTTCCTCATACTGGTTTTCGATCGCCTCTTCAACCAATGGCAGTGAGCACACTCTGGGGAGAGATCAGCGGGCAGGAACGGGGCCGGATGCTCTTTACCACTGGCGTGGCCGTCCGGATCAGAAGGCCTATTATGGTGATGCCATTCAAGAGGATCCTGATGGAGCATTCAATTATTACACTGCGGTGTTTCACGGAAAAGAATCCGGCAGTGGAGTCCAAGCCTGGGTCAACGGAGTGGACGGCCACCTGGAGAATATTTCCGGTGATCCGGATACACCCTATGAAGCGGATCCATCCCAGACGCGGATCGGACTCTGGACCAGCAACGCCAGCGGACTTGATGGCATGATTCGGGAGGTCCTGATCTATGATCGTATTCTCTCTGTCGAAGAGAAATCAGCTGTGGAATCGTATCTTGAGGCGTCCGCATCACTTGTCACAGATCCGTCACCTGTCCGGTTAAGCATCAGGCGGGACGAACAAAATGTCCAGGTCTCCTGGAACGGGGATGGAATCATCCAGTCCGCATCCGCATTGGATGGAGAGTGGGTCGACAGTGAGGGTGGATCCAATCCTCTGGAAGTCCGTATTTCAGATGATGGTGCAGGTTATTTCAGGCTGGCTCAAAGTGATGTGATTCCGGGGGGCGAAGTGGTTTTCCGCACCCAGGTGAAGTCGGACACCCACAGGATCATTGAATACCATCCGGATTCCGGTGATCTGTATTTTGTTGGAGAGGTGGAACATGGATTTGACTGGTATAGTGCCAACGGGAATGATTTATGGTGGTGTTATCAGAATACGGATGACAAAGGATCCGGACTGCTGGAATTCCTGATGGTCAAAAATCCTCAGGCACAAAGCATGAAGGACCGGGCGGTTGCGGGCGGATGGACCACATACAATTCAGGAAACTATACTTTCCTGTTGCTGGAACCCTTGGAAAGCCAGAGAACTTTTGTGAACCAGAAGGAACCAACACATTCAGAAAACACGGATACGACACGTCCCGGGACTGATGATTATACACAGATAGCTACTTCGAACCTGTTGCATCTGCTTTACTACAATAAATCTGATGGGAACATCTATCTGGGCATCGGTGGTCCGAGCGTCCGTGCCGTCACCGGAAATAATGACAACCCACCGGGTGACGGATCCTCCAATCTGGACAACGGCGTGAGAGCGGATATTGCCTTCAAAGTCAACATCCAACTTACCGATGAACTGAAACAGGAGCTTATGGAAAGGTTTGTGTCGGGGACTCCCCAGCTGGACGACGGATCACAGGCATATCCCTACGTTCATCCACCGGGACTCTGACAGACAGAACCAGAAGCTCAGAAGCATCAGAGCAGAATTTTGAATGCGGGTTTGATTCTCCAGAAGCTCCAACTCACTTTCATCCTGTCTTTATATGATGGAGGAATGACCGCGTAATTTGTGTTTATCGGATCCAGACAGTGAGATGTAAGATCCAGGATTGGGCTTCGGATTGAGTAGGAAATTTACAGCAGGGAGGAGAGCATTTTGGAATCTGGCGCTCCGTTGGAGCTTGCGAAATCACAAACCAGCAGAACTATCCATGCACCCATTCATTTAAAAAGCTTCGGAGGAGCCATACAAATCCGGCATGGCCCAAAGAGGCACGGCCACCAGAACAATCATTAACAAAGCTCCGAAGGAGCGATAAGATACCAGCATAGTCCGAAGGGCTATGTTCTCCGAATATCACCCAGATGACAAAGGCCTGAAGGACCGGCAGATTATATATTTGCTCTGATATTTTTTGCCGCAACAGCCTGAATGGTTACCCTTTGATAACAAAATCTTATACATGGATTGAAGAGCTGAAAATGACTATACCAGGATCGGCGATCTGGTTTTGAATAAGAAGACTGAGACTTTTTAAAAGCCTGGACGTATCATTAAATTCAATAAATCAGTCAGAAAGCCAGAAGCAGGCAAGGGGTGCGGGTATGGCCAGGATCCTGGAATCAAGGAGGTTCCCCTCCTGCCCTTTTCTGGCGGATGTGGTTTCCATCACCCGGAAATCCTCCCACCGCTGGGTTATAACATATCCGTGCCGGAGGCCCTTCTCCTCCAGGAATAATCGGAGGCCTTTCAACTTGCGCGGTGTCAGCCCGGCATCCTGATACTTGACTTCAAATGGCACCAGACGATCCCCGATTTGCGCGATCAGATCCACCTCCAAATCGCGGTTCTTTTTGTCCTGCCAGTAGGAAAACGTTGGCTGATCTCCATACCATCGGGTGAAGAGATGCTTGAAAAAAGCAGTTTCCACGGCGGCCCCGAGCCGGTCCGGCTTTTCCAACAGCCGTCGGCCCAGAAGAAGCACCGATCCCGGCAGTGCCGCGTCAGCCAGATAAACCTTGGAGCGCCCCCGCAGGACTTCCTTGCCATAGCCGAATGGCCTCAATCGGTAAATAAGGTGTGCCACCTCGAACAGGTCCAGATAGTTGTTCACTGACTGGCGGTTGATCCCATCCAGCTCCCTGGAGAGCGTCGGCACATCGAGAATCCCGCCATCGTGATAGCAGAGGTAGAGGAAAATTTTCTCCACCTCCAGAACCCGCCGCACGCCGTAGAGCGCGGTCATATCGCGTTTGAGCACCTTGTCCACGATGTCCTCACGCAGCAGTCTCTGGCACCGGGTCAGGTCATTGACCATGGCAGGTTCGGGGAACCCGCCGCGCAACAGATACTCGTGAAAGTGAGCCGTCAACGGACGCCCCAGGGTCACCGCCCGGGAAAATTCCCCCGGTGTCCAGTCGAACAGCTGCCGCAGGGAGTGCACCTCCGGAAGATCGGGAATCTCCACCTTCCGCAGCCTCAGATACTCCGCAAAGGACAGGGTCGGCAGCGGAAGTGTTTCCCAACGCCCCACCCCCGACTCCGCTGTGGCATCCCGCAATGGGCTGGCGGAACCGGTCGCCAGAATGCGCCGTCCTTTCCGGAAATCCACCTGGTGCTTCAGCCAGGTCTGCCAGTCACTCACATATTGAATCTCATCAAGAAAAAGAATCCGGGGAGAACCGTCAACAGGGGGAAATAATTCATCCCACGCCTGCAGTGTCCGTTCCAATCCCGCCAGCTTCAGAATGGGATGGTCAAAGGTTGCATAAAGCAGATTGGCAGCCGGAAACCCTTCTTTAACCAGCCTGCGGATCGCCTGACGGATCAGGGTCGTCTTCCCCACCTGACGCGCCCCGGTCAGAAGCAAAGCCCGCCGTGTCTCCTTATCGTCGATCCAGGCCAGAATCTGACGTGCCGCCGCCCGTTCCCACTCCGGAAGGTCAGCTGCCGGTTGGCCCGCCCACCACGGATTGAATTCCTGCAATACGAAAAATAACTCGGATTTCGGTAGGTCCATGCTTGTTTGACATAAATAAGTAAATCACGTTTTACTTAAAATGTGCTTTTTGTCAATTTTTCCTGGTTCACTGAGAGATCTTTCCTTCAAATCTGAAACAAAACGCACCCTCCGCCAATCAGAACACGGCCGGAAATGCCCTGATCGCGTCCTCATTCACTCGGACCAGAAGGAATTAAGTGCAGGCTCGACTCTTGTGGTTAAAACCGCCCGGATTCTGCTGAATTCGGGTAAGAAACGAACCCACTGACTTTTAAACAGCCTTGGGGATGCTGACGCCAGAGGGTCCGGGGCTCCAGACAAGTCACCCCAACACCAAAGCGCTGAGCTCTGCCGCACTTTCTTCCTCATTGGTTTGATGAAGCTGATGCCTGCTGAATCTCATGATAGAAAGGGCTGGAATTCAACCTGTCGTCGCCAAATCCTGAGATATCCGCCCTCGTCGGGAAAACCAGTCATCCAGCAAAATAAAAGCAGCCAGCAGTTTTAATGCATTGCGTTTTGAAAAAATTTTTCTCGACCAATACATGTTTTTTCAATAATTGGAAAAAGCCTATTTGCTTTCCATGGAGATGAATCGGCCATCAAGCCGCACATTCGCTTTTCCTCCAAGCCGGGAAAAATAGAAAAACCAGATCAGTAAATCTATCAGCCAAGAACCACAAGCCGTGATAAAGACAAGCATCATTTTAGCTGGAATCCAAACAGTCGCGGTCAGCCTTCTTTTGATTTCGTGCATGAATAGTTCAGAGTCCACCACCAGAGAGAGACTTCCTGAGTTTACGCTCACAGCTACCGATTATGGTTGGACCGGCAGCTTTCCGGGCGGACCACACACCGTCTTCGCCAAGGAGATTCAATTGGAGATTCACACGCGCGAGGTCCCGGATGAGCCGGAGCTTTTGCCGCCTGTATCGGTCCGTCAGGCTGCGTTGGTGAGGCGGATTACCCCGGGGCTTCCCGCGATTCTCAAGCGGGTTGAGGAAGCGATGGTGGAACACAACGATCACGACCCAGACTTCCGCAGGTTTGTCACTAATCCACATGTCTGGTTGGCTTGTGACCAGGACAATGGAGAGTCCTGGACATTTGTGATTGAGCGGACAGACAATCCCGACTACGGCTATCACACCGAATTTGAAGGAACAAACTTTGTCGAGATATGGTCAGGAGACTGAGGTCCAGGCAAATCACTGGAGCGAATAGCCGCCCCGACTCTCCGCTCGACGTTGAACGGACCTTTTTCCTGTCTCTTCCTGGGCATCCCTGATCCGCCCGACACATTGCCTGGACAAGGCCCCTCAAAGCGGTAATGACCACCGCACTCCAAAGTAGTCCTTATTTCAAAATCAGTCGCACATCATTTTCGAATCCTCATATTTATGACCCACCTGGAGGGCTCCGAAGGAGCGGCACGATACCAGCATATTCCGAAGGGCTATGTCTCCGAATATCACCCAGATGACAGAGGTCTGAAGGACCGGAAGATCAAACACACCCCATTCAACATTTCAACCCATTTTCCATAATATATAATTCCGGAATTTTAATTTATAGACCACGGCACGATAATCCACTTCGGCCGGTCCTTCAGACCTCCGCCTTGTCTTCAATCCTCAATCCTTTCATAGCCCTCGCGGGCTATGTCTCTGAATATCACCCAGATGACAGAGGTCTGAAGGACCGGCAGATCAAACGCACACCATTCAACAATTGAATCTATACGACCTTGATTAAATTAATCTATTATTGTTCGAGTTGCAGGCGTGTGATGCTCTTATTCAAGTCCAAACTGGTAACCGTATTGCCTTGGAGTTTAATTAGATGGCGCACGGCTTCCAGCTGCATTTGAGCGGATTGTTTATCTTTTGAACCCGGGAAGTGCAGTATTTTCTGCTGATATTCACCATCCTTGTGAACCGTTTTTGCACATTCAGATTTCTGATAACAAAATAGAATCAGACTGTAATGTCCCGTTTTTTCCCTTACAGCAACCACATAAGGATCGGCTCTTTTTAAATCGACTTCACAACGATGCCAGGGATTCGGGATACGGCTATTGGCAATTCCGGGATTTTTTGATGCCATGGTGAGAACCTTTATCTCATCATCCCAGCTCAGAATATAGTTCATTTCATGTTGGTTCTGAAGAAACTCAATGACCTGCTTTTCATTCATGGATTCAATCATGGCCGGGCTCTGATCCAAAGGGCGCAATACCTGCCCGAATTCCGGAAGCCAGCCAAACCACTCAAGAAGGCCTGTGACAACGAATGCTCCGAATAATATACATACTCCTGCAATAAATTGCCTGGTGCTTTTTCTGTTGTATTTATCAAACTGCATTGTCGTCGGCCATTCAGTTGAATTCATCTGAATTGTATATTATCAGAATAATTGATTAACATAGGTTCCCGGACTGCGCTCAAGTATCAGGAATCAAGTATTATCGCACCAAATAAAAATGCAACAGGATTTTCTCTTCCAACACGACCATCGCATCGTGTCCCGAACATGATGGCTATGATATCCAACTTGCCGGGCATTTAATAGATACAGCAGATTCAGAGGCCTGGCCGGCAGGCCGGAACGGAAGATGAATACTGGAGGATCTGCGGAAACTTCAGGTATGCCGCAGCCCGGGAATCTGTCATACCTGCAGCTCCCGGTGGATTGGATCCTGTCTCATAGCCCCGGTGAACCGCAAGCTGATCGCGTAGATGAGCGGGAGAATCCGGAGATTCGGAATTGTGGCTATAAACTCTGAAAAAAGGCCCGGGAGGGAGATCGATAGCAATACGGACAGTATCTATATATAAAGAATACACAAGCCCCCCGTGCCTTACTAACGCAAAACATGATCGGCAGTGCGGAACTCACCACAAATCCGCAGGACGAGAACCGGGATGTTCGGATTCGGCAATTTCTTCTGAATGCCAGACAACCAACCCGGTTTCAAATGGGTGCCATGAAGTTTCAATTCATCTCTCACGGCGGATGTCGTGAAAATCAAGCAGGTAGACTGGAAAAGTGCTGGGAGGTAAAAGGGAAAGATTGGTTGCGGGGGCAGGATTTGAACCTGCGGCCTTCAGGTTATGAGCCTGACGAGCTACCGGGCTGCTCCACCCCGCGGCCAAGGACGAGCACATTAGCAATGCGGGGATGGGGTGGCAAGAGGAATTTTTTAAAATCTTTTGTGGTGGTTTTGGGGGATTGGGGGCTGGATATTGCGGGAATCGGTCTTGGAGTATGAATTGAATTCGCGTGATTGTCACTTCTGGTTCACGGAAAAGAAAACCGGGAAGCACAAATAAGTGGAGGTATGAAGATGGAAATGTATGGTGATCCGGGTTTTGAACGCAGAGTTCAGTCTGTGGTGGATATAATTGTTCTGATCGGAGCGGTGGTGGTTTTGAGTCAGTGTGTTGACAGCACTCTGTTTGAGCTGACGCCATCGGCGGTTCAGGGCCATGTGGATTCCAGTCCCAGTCCCGGGAGGCCTGCGGGGTCCTCTGATGAAAGCCCAGGCGTTGAAATTATTTTCAGGGGTCCGATTGAGGAAGCAAAGATCCGGGAGGTTGGTCAGCTGATGGGTCAGTCGGCTGTGATCAGGTATCAATACTGAATTTTTTGGGGAGGGTCCGGTTTATGGGGGACGGAACTCAAATCAGTCACTGTGTGTCTGACGATTTTCGGGCAGGTTTATTGGATGTGATTTCCAGCGCGGAGTCGGGCGGCGTATATGAAATATGAAATATGAAAATACCCGCCCATTGCTGGAGCGGGTGAAATTTAAGCGGCAGTATTTGAATGCGTGAGGCGGGTCAGGAAGTTTTAATGGAATCGATGAGTGCCATCATCTTCTGACCGTATTGGACGTAGTTATTGTATTGGGCTTTGGGGTCGGCGGTGACGGAGGCGTCGTGGAAGACGACGGCCATGTGGGGTTCGATGGATATGCCGGCGTCGTATCCCCGGGCAAAGGCATCGATGAGAATTTCTCGCACTTTGGCCTGGCCTTCACCTGGGAATGTGTATGTGGCCTCATTTTTGTCGTGGTCCCAGATGCAGTCTTTGATGTGGATGTGAACGACGTGGTCGCGGACGTGAGTCCAGAATTCCCATGGATCCTGGCGCGGTCTTGGTTCGGGTTTTGAGTAATCGGGATTGAACACTGGATTGGCGGTATCGAAGACAAGTTTGAGTCCGGGCACTTTCTCCAGGAGTTCGAGGGTGTTTTCGTAATGCATGCCCCCATAATTCATGCAGTTCTCGTGAACCGGCTGGAGGCCGGCGTCGAGGAACCGTTTTGTTATCTCACCAACGCGACGGAACCTTTCCTCTTTCATTTGATCGTCCTCCTTGCGGATGGCGTAGCTCATGATGCGGACAAATTTTGTGCCGAGTTTCTGCATTCTCGGAATGGCCCTATCGACTTCGGAGAGGTCGAATGGCTGGTCGATCTGTTTGGCCCAGTTGCCGATGGTCGACCCGAAGGCGTATATACCGACTCCTGAATTTTCAAGAAGCTCCACAGCCTTGTCGAAGGCGGCATCGGGTATATCGTGGAGGTTGGCTTTTTCAAAACCTTCAATGCGGACATTGCGGGCTTCTATATGTTTCCACCCCAGCTCTTTGGTGGCGTCAATCTGTGTTGTCAGGTATTCCCCTGCCTCGTCTGCAATTCCTGTCAGGATCATATATGTGTTCTGTTGGCTTCTGGTTGGTTATTGAAAATTCTGTCCGGCCCCATTCAGCGTCTTTTATAATTTTATATACATAAGCATATATAATTCAGCCCTGATAACCGGAGTTACTTACTTAATTACTTAACTATTTATTGAATGATTTGGCGAAGTCCTCATTCGAGACTTCGGCGGTTTTTTTGACGTGGGTTGAATTCTGAACGAGTTCATTGAGGCGGGCTTCATAGGCTGCGCTATCGAGGGGCATTTCAACCGTCTGGTCGATGAGGGAGGAATAGAGAATGGAATTGGCCAGTTCGATGGAGTGAAGTCCGTCATTTCCGGGACAGATCAATTCCTCGCCAGATGTAATGCAGTTGACAAAATTCTGCATAATGGCGGCGTGCTGTGCCGGTGAGTCACTGAATGGAATTTCGCAGTTCCAGACGTCTGGTTTCATGAATCCGATGCGGGAGGATTTGCAGTGGGATATCATGGATTCCTCATTTCTTGTGAAGGTGATGCGGTCTTTTTCGAGGACGAGTTTGCCCTGGGTTCCGGCAATTTCAAAACGGTTGGTTCCGGGAGCCTCGCCCGAGGATGTGACAAATATTCCAGTGGCCCCATTCGGGTATTCGAGGTAGGCGGTGACATTGTCTTCGACCTCAATATCGTGGTATCGGCCGAGCTGGCAGAAGCTTCGGACTTTGGATGGCATACCGAGGAGCCAGTATAGGGAATCGAGATTGTGGAGACATTGGTTGATGAGGACTCCCCCGCCCTCGCCTTTCCATGTGGCCCGCCATCCACCGCTCTGATAGTAGGCTTCGGTCCGGTACCAGTCGGTGATAATCCAGCTCATGCGGACGACATCGCCGAGTTCACCGCGGTCGAGGAGAGATTTGATTTTCTGATAGCGGGGCTCGGTCCGCAGCTGGAACATGGCACCAAAAACCAGTTCAGGTCTGGCGCTGGCGGCGGCAATCAGCCTTTCGGCATCGGCCTTGTGAGCGGCAATGGGTTTTTCCACGATGATGTGGAGACCCGCTTCGAGAGCTTCAATCCCCAGACTGGCGTGCTGGTAGTGAGGGGTGGCGATGAGAACGGCATCACACAGGCCACTTCGGATGAGTTCGCTTCCATTCCCGAAAATGGCCACAGGCTTGAATTTTTCCAGTTTGTGCGGGGATGTGCTGCAGACAGCGGTGAGTTCACAGCGATCGACTTTGCCCTCGAGGAGGTAATTGGCGTGGTAGGCGCCCATATTGCCCATGCCAATGATTCCGACTCTCACTTTCTCAAGTTTCATGATGCCAGCCAAAATGCCTTGGAAACCGAAAAAATTCGACCCCAAAATTTGTTGTGATTAAAACAGGGTATGAGAACCGTGATGAATCGGCGATTCCGCAGACTCCTTTTGCCTGGGTTGATAATTTCCGGGGCAGTGGCGTGCGGACTTCTCTGGATGGGAGGTGAGAAAGTGGGCGTCGGACTGGCTCAGATATACCTGCCACTAAGATTCCGGGATGTCGAACACATATCTCCGTCGGAGGCCTGGGAAATGTATCAGCGCACACAGGAAAACCCGACTGATTCAGGTCCCCTTTTTGTCGATGTCCGCACAATTGAGGAATGGGAAGTCAGCCACATACCCGGGGCGGTGCATTGCCCCGGACCTGAAGCCACGCCGCCTGAGTCCGTACAGGAGGCAATGAGAGATGAAAAGACCGTCATCATTTACTGTGCAGCCGGCTACAGGTCCGCTGAGGCCTGCCGGCTCTGGAAACAGGGAGAAGACGGGACCGGGACCACTCGGTTGGTCAACCTGAATGGGGCCATCTTTGCCTGGGCCAATGCCGGATATCCGATCACTGGGGACAAAGTACACCCGTTCATGAATTCGGCCCGATGGATGCTGAAAAAAGAACTAAGATGAAGTGTGATTCCTCAGTTATTGCCGGAATTACGCGACTTTGACGATGGGGTGAAAAAGGTGGTCTCCAGGCGGAAGCCTTTGATTCTGAAATGATTTTTTATGGTGCAGTTTTTATAGAAGAAGGCCATTTTATATTCATCGAACTTTCCATTGGGCCAGTCTGATGAATTCGATTTGGTTTTGGTTTTGGAAATTAATTTATAATTATCCCTGGGGAGGGTCAGTTTTTGCGAGTGGGTTGGGGCATCGGCATAAAGAGCATCTGAGTGCTGGTTATTGACCCACTTGTCTAATTGTTCGGCTTTGGTGCCTGAAGGGAAAGTGTAAAGGAAAGCGGTTACCGGAACAGATGGTTTACTGCCGGATATATCCAACCTGAGGACCGCCCGGTGATCCGGAATTGTATAGAAAACAATCGTATCACGGGGTCCCAGCTGGGAGAATCTTACCTCCACCTTCTTCACTCCTGGAGCCGTGACATCAATAAGCGGAAGATGATTGTCCTTTTCCTGTTGTGCATCTGATGAGTCGCCTGAAGACTGGCTGTCATTCCTCTGTGCCGGGGCAGGTTCTGACTCAGGCACCTGATCTGAAGCCATTCCCGGAAGGCCGGAGATCAGGGCACAGAAAATCGAGGTCAGAAAAGTCTTATGAATGATGATCCGGAATTTAATGCGCTTGTTTCTCATGGTTTTTTGAATTGGCAGGGAACGAGTGGTGAGAGTCCCTCAGGATTTGCCAGGCGGGACACTATACCACACCGGTATCACCCAGGTCCAGAGGGCTGCCGTATTGTCCAGAGTGACAGTGCGGAAGGGACAACACAAAATCCTGAAAATAAAAAAGCCTCACAAGAACTTGCTGGAGGCTTTGAAGAGGATCATGAGTTTGGATATCCCCGTTTACTGGAAAGATAATCAGAGTCCACTGGAACCGGGTGAAGTGGTCTGAATACCTCTGAGGAAGAAGGCGGGGTCGGATCCCTCGAAATGCGTGGGTTCGAGGTAGATATGGGACTCGGCGCCATAGACTTTCCAATTATTGATGACAGACCAGTCATCGAGATCGAGTGATTTCTCCAGATTCCATGTGGATCGGGGATCGGCGGCAAATTCCATCTGGAAAAGCAGAGGGTCAGAAGTTGAGTCGTCACCATTGGACTGGGCCACAGGAGCCCGGTCATAGACAGAGAGAGTGTGATTGATGGACTGAACAATCTGAACCGGCTGGTCATCCTCATTCTGAGGGGTGGGAATATCGCGGAATTCATAGGTCCAGACCGGCCCAACAACTGAATCGGCATTGGGATAAATGTCCACAGTTGAACCACCGGTGAAGGCGGCATTATCGCCATAGAAAACCAGCTCCAGTTTTTTGGGAAATGTCTGCGCACCGAGTGCCGATGTGGGGACGCGGAATTCAATGACATTATCCTTGACACCGCGGTCGGTGAAGGCGACGAAGTTCCAGCTCCAGTCTGGTCCGGTTCCACTGTATGAGAAGATAGAACTTCCCTGAACCATGACATCAAAACCCTTGCCGGGAACCGCGCCAAGCTGGAATCCTGTGGTGCCACTGAGATCGGTGTCAATGAAGACCATGAAACCCCAGTTGAGGGCTATCGGAAAGGCACTTTCCACAGCAATAAAGAGACTGGATGAATCGTGAGCGAGGTATCCTGTATTCCAGTCAATGCCCGCGCCAGGTTCGAGGGACTGAGCTGTGTCACTGGGAAGTGGTGTGAGCGTCTTCCATTCGGAGAGATTGCCATCCAGGAATACATTGGAACCATCATTGGAGAAGATATTATCTGCGGGCAATTCGATAATCCTAATGGAAACATCGGCCGAGGCGGAAACACTGTTTCCGTCGGAGACCACGAATTTAAAGGAATCCTCGCCCAGGTATCCCGGGTCGGGAATGTAGCTGATATTTGGAGGCAAACCATCGAGCAGTCCGTGCTGTGGTTGCGACGTGATCTGATACGAAAGCTGTGCCGATTCGCGGTCGATACCATTGAGCCTGAACTGATGCGATGAATTCTTCAGAACCACAGCTGAATCAGGAGTGGCTGAGGGAGGGAAGTTGCTGTTGGGGTCGACGAAATAATATTCAAGAGTCTCTCCTGTTGTTGTGAATCCCTCCGGGACAAAGTCAAATGTTGATCCACCGGGATAGGCAAAATTGTCTGAAAGCATGGCCAGTTTTACATATGGCGAGGAACCCAGAACTGCCCGGTTTATGGAAATTTCAAAATTTTTGACGAGTGAGTCATGAGCGATCTGAGCATCCGGCAGGGCTTGCCAGTTCCAGTCGGCACCGGTCCCCAGGTATTTATAGGCTTTACCAGCCTGGATCAGGAAGTCGGCCCCCAGGTACCAGAATTGATATCCGGTCCCCGGGTTGGCATCGAGGTCGATATATATATTATGGGCCCAATTCAGAGCAGCGGCTTTTTCGCTGGTATATCGGATAAAGAGTTTGTCGTTGTTGTGGGCCAGAGAAATTTCACGGAAATCGAGCTGATCAAGAGGCTCTGTAGCATCGGCCGGATCAATGATAATCGACTCGAGCGATTCCCATTCGTCAAAATTGCCATCGAGGACAAAATCGCGATTCATGACATTATAATTGGCGAGTCCGTCGGGGGAATTGATTTTATCGATTTTGATGGCACCTGAGGCGGCGAGGCTTCGTGCCCCTTTGTCATCAATGACAGATATTTCAAATCCATCGACTCCTGTGAAGCCTGGATTGGGGGAATAGACGCCCTGGAATCCAGTGAATACGAGAGTGCCGTGAGTTGGGGGTATGGAAACCTCTACGGATTGGACCGTGCCATCAAAGTCACTCACATCGAGGGTGAATGAAATGGCCGCCCCCATGTCGCCCATGATACTGACATCCTGAACTATGGGGATAATATTATCGGTCTTACGAATCTCAATACTATGATTCCCTATTGGGGATAGGTCGACCCGAATAAGGTCGTTAGAGATGTATTCGTAGTTCCGCATTCCCTGAAGCTGATATTTTTCACCATTGACCGCATTGAGACTGATTTCGACCTGTCCCTCACCATGAACAGAGAAGTCCAGATCGCTTCCATCGCCATTGGTAGAGATCAGCTTCATCCTCATCGGGAGACTGGTGATACGAGTCAGAACCTGCGGAGAAGACGAAAAATCCACTTCAAAGAATCCGCCATTTTCCGGCACGAAGATTGTGTTATTATTGTATGCATGCCAATTTTTCACCGAACCGATTATGAGATTATCGGAGAATTCCATGGCGTATTGACCAAGTCCTCCGCCAGTGACACGGACCGCCAGGGTATCGGAATCCACCCAGGAATAATTGACTGTGTTATTTCTGGCTGCACGGAACCGGAACATGAAGTCCTCGAGGGTAATAAATTCATAGCCTTTCATATAGGCTTCCTTGACAGTCTCCTCGATCATGGCAGGTGAGTAATCACCGGAAGCAACGGCTGTTGTAACGGCATAATCGTGCCAGAGGAACTGGATGATGCCTTTGGGCATACCTCTGGCGGCTGTGGCTATTTCATCTTTCCAGAATTGGATACTTTCATCGGGTGTTAGTTGCATGACACTGCCGAGGACATAGTCCGGCGTAGTGTTGAGAGAAAAATACAGCAGATCATCCTGAGGAGTCAGATAGCCAATACTTGGATTCTGGTAGCGATCTGATTCGCTGTAGAATCCATGGCCGGAGACATAATCGAGATATTTTTTGAGTTCATCGACAACGAAGAGAGTTTCATCCTCACCCGGAATTGCAGTGCCATACACTGTATTTCCGAGTCCGGCTTCAATTTCAACCTTTGAGTTTTGGAATTCAAACTGGAGCTGTTCGGCATTGAGATCCGCGGTTCGCTGTGGGTGTGTATAGCTGTGGGTGCCAATTTCATTTCCGAGTTTTATATAATCATCGTAGAGAGGTTTGGAGACTGACCAGTCAGTGAATTCCCCGTTGGCCGGGTTATTACCATTATTGATATAATAGGATCCGACAAAGCTGTATTTCTTTTTCCAGTCCTTAAGAAATTCGAGAAGAGGAATTTCAGTCTGACTGAGGGCATAAAAGAACCGGGAAAGGTCCATGTCATTGCGGGCCATAAAAATTCCTTCTGCTCGTGTTGGAGACAGGTAGAATGGGGATCCATCGGCATCCTTGGAAAACACCCACCGAAGTGCGGCCCAAGTCATACGTGTATCCATAAGGATTGCCGGATTTGAAAAGTGGACAAAGCGTCCGACACCCCGGGTTCCCGAAAGGACCCCATTATATGTCTGGTTGCCAGCTTGAATAGTGGCGAGCACATCCGCGGAGGCTCCAGCAACCGGAGCAAATTCGGCAAAATAAAGTTTCTGATAATCCAGAATTTTTCCAGATTCATTGTATGCCTCGAGGATTGGATGCCGGGCAGAATTCTCAGCCGAAACAGGAATAGTGACATTGGCAATGATACCGTCTCCCCAGAAGCGTGGGCTGATTTTGAAAACCTGCTCCATGATTGGAGTGGAAAGACCTGGTATAAAAACGCCATCATTATCATAGGAGAATAATTCCGATGAAGCGATGATACCCACACCATCCTCAGTCATGAGTTTCTGGAGGTTTGTCGCCATTACACTGGCATCCTGAATGGTGAATCCATCAAGGGCAGGGATGATCAGCGCACCGAATCGATTGGTCAACGAATTGTAATCCATCAGCTCATCAGCATTGATGAGGTCAAAGGGAATACCCGCTACCACACTCTGGAGCTGACAGGCAGCATACACCTGACGCATGTGAAAGGCATCACCATAGGCAATCTCAGTCGCTGGGGAATACACAATACCTACCTTCAGAGGAAGTCGCTGGGAATCCACATTCTGTGCCTCAAATCCATTTGGAAGAAATATATTTTTAGCATCGAGCCGAATTGGTGCCTGATCACCTCTGGCACAGAGAACACTGAAGACATCAGCCTCGCTGGAGGCTTTGAAATCAAGAATGAAATCGTGCATACCCTGTTCGAGGCGGAGTGGTTGGGTTGAGGTGCTGACTGGAGAAACATTCAGTTCATTGCCATCCAGAAAAATACGGACCTGACCTTTAGGTTCGAGCGTGAATGTATAATCATCGGTCTCAGTAATCCACAAGCGACCACTATAGCGGAGCATATATTGGGAAAGGTTGATGTGGACATCCGTATTGAAGTCAGCAACAACGCCCTGATTCAGTGCGATAGATCCCGATAAAGCCGGCCACGTATTACCGGAGGTATATGGATATTCAAAGAAGGCAATTCCAGGGCGCGAGAATTGAGAAAGGTCGGGAAATGCCTGAAAAGCGTCGACCTCCTGGAGATCGAAGGATGGAGCTTCGAGATGGATTGACTTTGCCTGCACGGATTTATCGAGGCTGATGACGAGGTATGATGGTCTGACACCTTCCATGCCCCGCACGTAGTAGCGCGACCAGGCGTCAACCTTGGAATCGAAGACGACACTGCCGGCATTGTCCTTCACAGAGAATGTAATTTCCATGAGGTTAGTCATACTGCCCCAATTCTGGTTTCTGGGAGAGAGTGTCAGGTATTGGATGTCTGAGGCGGTATTGAGGGAGAAATCGAGTTTACGGCTGACGAGACTTTGCGGGGCCAGATATCCACCGGTGAGGTCGGGCTGGCCATTGAGCAGGGTCGTCAACTCAGGATCCTGCCCGAGGAGGTTGTCGGGATCGCGGACTGTGGCGGTGGCAGGATTCAGAATCCCGGTAAAGAGACCACCATTCCAGCCGGGGAGTTCCAGGGCCTGAAGCGAGCTGAGGCTGGCTCCTTCAGAGGGATAGGCATCCAGTTCGGCAAGGCCCAGCTCATTGTCGCCAAACTCAATTTCCTGAGTGTTATAATTTCCTCTCAGATCAAAAATATAGTAGGACGGGAGAATAGTGGAAGTCAGAGCGTCGACCCGTCCGGGAACAAATATAATAACCGGGCTTCTGGTTGTGGAATCATAGACAACGGCCTTGTTGGCATCGCGCAGAATAATCTTCGCATCCAGAAGTCGGGTCGGGTCGCCCCAGTTTGCTCCATTCGTATGGACGGCGATATACCGCACTTTCTGCTGGGCATTCAGACTGACAATCACTGAGGCAAAATCGGGCGAATTGACGACATAGCCAACCGAGATGTCATTGTGTAAATTATTGATGACATTGGCCAGACTTCCGGTGATTGTCCCGGGAGTGGCGCCGGCGGCTATGGTGGCTGTCGTTGGAGAGATGAGTGACTTATTGGATCCTCCCTTCCATCCGTCGAGCTGCATATTGACAGATGTCAAAAGAAGGTTCTGAGACCTCTTAATCTGTCCATTTACTGTGCACACACCTGACAGACAGACAACACAAAGAACTGAACTGAGTATTCTCCATATACTCAAAAGTGAATATTTATTCATAATTTAGTAGCTGAATCCATAAACTGGCCCAATACATACCGCCGCCTCCACAGAAGACGTCGTGTCATTAAATCGAACGAAGGTTATGAATGTTTAGGAATTATTAATGAGGTGGGAAACCAGCCGTCATGGGATGCCGGAAAGACCAGATTCCCTATCGGGAGACGGCTGGAAAAATTGATGGCCGAGGTGGTTGATCCTTACAGGTTTAAGGTACATGATCAGGGCATGAAACCGTATCAGACCGACTGGTGGCCGCCACATGGGCATTGGAGAAAATATTTTGCCGCTTTTCTCTGCCTGCGGGGTATTAGCCTCCTGATTGGGCAGGAACCTCTTGAGCCCAGGCTTTCGCCCGACAGCCAGCTGGAATGGAGTGTCTATAATGGGGACAGGCACGGGACACACTATTCTTCTCTCGATCAGATCAACCGCGGGAATGTGGAGAAACTCGAACTGGCGTGGACGTTTGATACAGGTCGGTTTGGCAGGGGATCAACCATTCAATGCAACCCGGTCATCCTGGGACATAGAATGTATCTGACGACTCCGGACCTGACACTTGTCTGCCTGAATGCGTCGACGGGACAGGAAATCTGGAGCTGGGATCCAGTGGAGTATGGAGGCAGCCGGGGAGTCAATCGCGGTGTCACACTCTGGTCAGATTCTCAGACTGGAGAAACGAGATTATTCTATGTTTCGGGAAGTTACCTTTTCTGCCTGAGTGCGGTGAAGGGGACACAAATAGAGGAATTCGGGGTTAATGGGAAGGTGGACCTCCGTCAGGGTCTGGACCGGGATATTCTGAATATGTCAGTCACATCGAATACACCGGGAGTCCTATATGAGAATCTGATCATTCTGGGAACGCGGGTTGGCGAAGGGCCGGCTCCGGCAGCCCCGGGGCATATCCGGGCGTATGATGTCAGAACCGGGGATAAGGCCTGGATATTTCACACAATTCCACACCCGGGCGAAGTAGGCTATGAGACGTGGCCTGCCGATGGTTGGCTGAAATCGGGAGGAGCCAATGCCTGGGGGGGCTTGACGGTTGACGCGACCAGAGGGTTGGTCTATTTCGGCACCGGCTCGGCTTCCTATGACCATTTTGGAGGCAACCGGAAAGGCGCCAATCTTTTTGCCAACTGCATTATGGCACTCAAGGCGGAGACCGGGAAATACCACTGGCATTTCCAGACTGTGCACCACGACCTGTGGGACTATGACATTCCGTGCGCCCCGGTGTTGACGCGGACATATCATGAAGATAAGTGGGTCGATTCACTGGCACAGGTCACGAAGGTCGGACATACGTTTGTGCTGAACCGGGAGACGGGAGAGCCACTCTTTCCTGTTGAGGAACGACCGGTGCCGCAATCGGATATTCCGGGTGAGGAATCGTGGCCAACGCAACCATTTCCGGTAGCTCCACCACCCTTTGCCCAACAGGTCTTCACCACCAATGAAGTGGCCAGAATATCCGGGGAATCGACCGCATGGATTCTCGAAAGACTGAGCCAGATGGAAACCGGCGGCGTCTTCATTCCGCCAGGGCTGAAACCATCGGTTGTGCTTCCTCAGTTCAATGGGGGAGCTGAATGGGGAGGCCCCGCCTTTGATCCGGAATCCGGAAATCTCATCGTCAATGCCAGCAACGAGGCGGAATGGATCAGCATGCAGCCGGCAAAACCGGAAACCAGCATTTCCAGGTACGATCTGGGGAGAAGGATATACCGGTCAACCTGTGCAAACTGCCATGGCAATGATGCCCTCGAACTGGCCCCCGGGCAGGTCCGGCCATCCACCCCGGCGGAAATCAGATCGCGTCTCACCAAAACTGAAACCATGACAATTCTGAGCCAGGGACGGGGCTCCATGCCATCCTTCGCCGCATTTTCAGCTATTGAGCGGGAAGCCGTGACTGATTTTATTTTTGAATCCGGGCGGGACGATATGGTGGATCCGGATGAATTGGAAAGCCGATGGATGGATGAGATTCCCTGGGTGGCGACCGGGCACCACGAGTTCCGCGATCCGGAGGGATTTCCGGTGAACCGCCGGCCATGGGGCACGCTGACTGCGCTGGATCTTGGTCGGGGCACAATCCGGTGGCAGGTCCCCCTGGGCACCTATCCGGCCCTTGAGAAAAGAGGTTTTCCGCCCACGGGCACATTCAACATAGGTGGACCCGCCGTGACGGCCGGAGGTCTGGTGTTTATTGGGGCGACCATGGATGAACGCTTTCGCGCCTTTGACAAAGACACGGGAGAGACCCTATGGGAGTACCAGCTCGATGCCGGAGCTTATGCGACTCCCGCCACCTATTCAGTCGATGGAAAACAATACGTGGTCATTGCCGCCGGGGGCGGAGGCAAACCCGGAACCCGCAGGGGCACGCGGTACTATGCCTTCTCACTGGCCTCGGAGGAGCCGGAGTGAGGCTTCTGACAGTAGAGAAAAATTCCCATTTCACCACTGTGGTCAGTCAGTTCCGTATGGACGGTGGATATTCCATTTGACTGGAGAAAAAAGAGCAGCCGGTTGAGATCGTATGGATTCATCTGCATCTCCGGGTCTTTGCAACCAGTCAGCGCCTTGTATATTTTTCTGATTCTGACTTTGGCTGAGCGGGCAATTTTCCAGATGGTTTCATTGAATGGAACGCCCCAGTTGCTGGCGAAGCGTTTTTTGGCGAAAGTGAATTGGAGCGCGAGGATACCGCCGTCTTCGAGGTGATCCATGAGCCTGGCGAGGACCTGTTCTCCTCGTTTGACAGGCATGTGCTGGAAAACGATGAACGAATGGATGAAATTGAATTTTCCCTGCAGTTTGGAGAGCTGGTCATCGCTGAGGATGAAGGACGCATTGCCTAGATTGAGGTCCCCGCAATTTTTCTGGGCCTCCTGGAGCATGCTGGGAGAGATGTCAATGCCCACAACTTCGCGGGCAATTTCCGCGAGGGGGATGACGAGACGACCCGTGCCACATCCAAAATCCACAGCCCTCACCACTTCAAAACCGGGATCGAGATGCTTTTGACACAGAGCGACTATCCGGCCAATATGATCGCGGCCGGAGTCGAAGAATTCTTTCTTAACCTCGTCTGACAGGTTTTTATTGCGGAATTTCTCGTGGGTGATGACCCCGAAATAGGGATCGCTCTGCCCCCACTTTTCCCATTCTTCGTCTGTGCTCATGTGATGTGAAAATTCTGAATATAAAAATATAATTACCGGATCAGGATCCACCAGCGCCGCAGGAATATCGGTGATATGTCTGAGACTGAGTCTGATTAATACGGCTGGTAACCATAGTCATTAAGCAGGCAGATTGAAAGTTATTATCCTTGTGGTGGGAAGATACGGTCCAGGAGAGGAGCCCGGAATATGATAATTCCAACAATTGCGGCAGCGAGAGCGGCAATCAGCACCCCTCCGGCCGCGACATCCTTGGCGCACCCGATCAGTGGATGCTGATCCGGATGAATGGCATCCGCGAGCCATTCCAGGGACGAATTCATAGCTTCCGCCATGAAAACCAGCCCCATAGCCAGGATCAGAATCAGCCAGTGATCAGTGGGGATTCCAAGCCATAACCCGGCGGAAATCACCATTACTGAGGCACCAAGGTGAATCCGGGCATTAGCCTGAAAGCGGAAAAAAAACACCGTGCCGCGTATGGCAAACCCAAAACTTCTGGCAAGCCGTCTCACTCGGGAAATGCGTTTTTCGGATTCACGCGTCATGGCATCAGACCTGCGGCTGCCGGCTTGCAGGGGACCAGCCGTTTGAAAAGAGCATCCCCTTCACTCGGGGAAGTTGCGGACCATCCTGGGGGACTTGGGCTTATTGAGGGGAGTATTCAGCTTGTCGAGGAACTGGGCGATCTGAGCCGGGGGCAGCACTTTGGGTTCGGCAGGTTTTTTGTGGGGTGCCGATGGAGGTGGTTTGAAGAAAGTCACGAGCCCGCCGCCCGTTGCCGCCAGAATAATTCCCAGAAAAAACATCGGGTTGATACTCGAAATACCTCCGGCGGGAGGATGTAGAAAAATCGAGAAAATGGCATTCACAATGGGAGCGCCGGCAAAGACTATGGACATCACCACGACGGGTGTACCCCGGGCCCCGAAGGCCAGAAGGATGCCAAAGGCTCCGATAGCTCCAAAGGAACCGGCCACCAGCGAATACCCGACCCCTTTCAGTTCAAAATCAAATCCACCTTCGGCCGGCAGAAGAATGAGACCGGGGAGGATCACCGCCACAACAAAATAGGCCACCCCCACCATAAGGAAGGCTTTGTATCGCCCGACCCGGGGGTCTTTCATGCCTACCTGGCCGGTATGCAGCAGATTACCGTATACCCCGAAGCAGAAAACTGTCAGGAGTGAGCACAGCAACCAGACCATGCCGGTTTGTTCGTCAGCCGCCGCTATCATTGGCATCATGGTATTCACAAATCTTCCCCCTGCAAATAGTTTTCCCTGAGAATGTATTTGGCGTTACGGTGAGTGTATCAAATACGCAGCACAGCTGGGAATGAATACAGCACCAATCAATGAAGATGAACTGCCTTCGGTCCTCGGGGAGCAACTGCAGACAGACCCGTCCAGCCTGAAACTCAGACGGCTTCCGGCCGGCAGTCTGAATACAACATATTATGTGGACGGCTGGCTCCGGCCACTGGTGCTTAAGGTGGCTCCCCCGGAAATGCCGGACAGGCTTCTCTTTTTTGAGAAAAGAATGATCCTTCAGGAACCGGGCATTCTGAAGTGTGTTAAGGAAAAATCCGACCTGCCAGTTCCGGAGGTTGTCAGTCTGACTGAGCGGGACAGCCGGCTCCAGCGTGATTGGATACTGATGACCCGGCTGGAGGGCATTCCAATGCCCCACACGGCCCTCACGGTCCGATGTCTCCGGCGCGCCATGACCGAAATGGGCCAATTAATTGGAGGTCTGCACCGCATCCACGGCGACCAGTTCGGATACCTCGGTCAGCATGCACCTATGGACCCGCAATCCGACTGGCCCCGTGCCTTCACCGTCATGTGGAATGCGCTCGTCAGGGATATTGAAGTGGCAGGGGCATATACGCGTGATGAATCGGCTTCCATGCAGAGACTGGTGGAATCATTCCAGTCTGCCCTGCCCCAACTTGAGAATTCGACTCTGCTGCATATGAATATATCGTCGGAGAATATTCTGGTGAAACCGGACGGAAGTATATCGGGTATCGTGGATTGGGCGCTGGCACTCTGGGGAGATCCCATGCTGGATCTGGCCGTCTGTGAACTTGGCGGCATGCTGACACCCGAATTTATCCACGGTTACGGCGCCACGCTGAGCCCATCACTCCCTGCGACGGACATTTTCAAGCTGTACCAGCTCTATGAACTCCAGAAAAATGTATTTAGGTACTCCGCTCGTCACGGCGACCCGCATACCGCTGAGATATACAAGATAAGATGCTTCGCCATGGCCAGAGGCATGTTCAGCTGAAAGATAAACCGGTCATCCTCATTTGCCTGAGCGGCCCCGGACAGAACCGTAAGCTCCGGTCTGTCCAGATGAGGACATTCCCCATTTCAATTCAGGATGTCATGATAGATGGGACTGGCAGAATACCGGGCAGACGGGTACTATGAGACCGGATGAAAGGTGAAACTGGATTGATTGACTACGGGGCCGGAAACCTGCGGAGTGTTTACAAGGCGCTGGTCTATTTGGGCACCAATGTCCGGATCGTGACCCGTCCTGAGGAATTGAAGGGTGTCCGGTCAGTCATACTTCCAGGTGTGGGAGCCTTTGCCGATTGCAGTGTGGCACTGCGCAACCAGGAACTCACCGAAGCCGTGGGAATGGTGACCCGCCAGGGCATTCCCTTCCTTGGGATATGCGTCGGATACCAGATCCTTTTCGAAAAGAGCGAGGAATTCGGCAGCAACGAACCCGGACTGGGACTCTTCAAGGGCGAAGTCAGGCGGTTTCCCGAAATGCCCGGACTCAAGGTCCCCCAGATCGGATGGAACCAGGTCGCCCAAACGACAGAAAAATGCCCGCTGTTTCAGGGTATACCAGACAGGTCATACTTTTATTTTGTGCACAGTTTCCATCCGGTACCCGGGGATGATTCCATCGTGGCCGGGGTCACGGACTACGGGCACCGCTTTGCGGCAGCCGTCTGGCGCGACAATGTGATGGCCACGCAGTTCCACCCGGAGAAAAGCCAGAGGACCGGCCTGAAACTTCTGGAGAACTTCCTGAAATTATCCTGATAGAGGAGAAATAAAGACGGGGTTCCCCTCATCGCTGGATCCGGATCATCGTCCCGACTTCGGGCGCAGAAGAATGACCTTTAATTCGCTGCCTTCAACCTCGACACTTGAGGTTTCGACATCCGGATCGTCCTTCAGAGCATTGTGGACAATCCGGCGGTTAAAGGCATTCATGGGGCGCAACTCAATAATTTCGCCCCATTTCCGGCATTTGTCGGCAGCACTGAGAGCGAGTTGAATCAACTCATCTCTTTGCTCGGACCGATAGCATCCGACATCGACCGTCACCTTGGGGGCGTTTTCGTCATGCCGGAAAAGAATTCGATTGAGGAGGTATTGCAAAGCGGCCAGGGTCTGCCCTTTGCGGCCGATGAGGCGGGATGTATCGTCGGCCTGAACGTCGAGGAGAACCCCCTGTTCCCAGGGTTTCTCCTCGATTTTTGCTTCAAATCCCAAGGATTCGACCATGTCAGCCAGAAGTTGTTTTGGTGTTTGTGCCATCTTGATTACTCGATGTTCAATTCAAATTCAAAAAAATGTCGGTATTTGGGCGGGGTTAATTTTATTTTTTGCCCTTTTTCTTATTTTGCGCCTGTTTCATGGCGAGTGTTTTCGCTTCGAGCCAGGTTTTGGGACGTTTTTGTTTTTTGGTCGGGCTGGCAGGCGAATCGGAATCCACGATAATTTCACCGAGTTTGCTTTCATCAATTCTGGTGAGTTTTGTCTGGGCGATGCTGAGGATATTCTGGAAAGTCCAGTACATTGTAAGTCCGCTGCTGTAATTATACAGAATACCGACAAAGAGCAGCGGCATGTAGCGCATCATATTGGCCTGCATGGGATCCATCCCGGCAGCAGGAGGGGTCAGACGGGTCTGAATCAGCATCGTGATCCCCATAAGTATAGGCATGGGATTCACGGGAAATCCACCAAGCATAGCCACAGTATCCGATTGCGAAAGATCACACATCCAGAGGAATGACTCGCCCCGAAGCTCAATCGCTGTGCGGATCATGAAAAAGAAACCGATGAAAACCGGCATTTGAAGGAACATGGGGAGGCATCCACCCATGGGATTGACCTTGTTATCCTTCATGAACTTCATGAGCTTCTGCTGCATTTTGGTGGGGTCCTCCTTGTATTTCTCCTGGATTTCCTTCATCTGCGGCTGAAGCTTGGACATGCGCTTCATGGACTTGGTGCTGGCATGAGTCAGCGGCCAGAAAAGCGTTTTGATGGTGAATGTGATCGCCAGGATGCTCAGTGCATAGGACAGCCCAAGTGAATGCAGCCAATTCATCGCTCCCAACAACGCTTTGGAAAATACCCCAAAATAGCCGAAATCCGCTATCTTGTGCTTTCCATTGGGAAGCTGGTTCAGGATTTTGAATGACTTGGGTCCCAGATAAATATTGAAGTTGTGAACGATCGATTCACTCTGTTCCAGAATTCCCTCCGGGTAATAGAATGCCGCCTGAATGAGTTTATGATCTTTGGGAACCCCATTCTTTTCGACCTGAACGGGTCTGGGGTTGGCGACGAGTCCGGAAGCGGCCCCCGTATTGAGCGGCTCCACGATAGTCACAAAAAACTGATTGCCCAGAGCGGCCCACCGGATGGCCTGTGAGGGTTCGACGAACTGGGTGCGGGGCTCGCCGGGGAAGCATCCCATAATCCGGTTTTCAAACCAGCGGGTTTCCTTTTTCTTCACTGAGTCCCCCATCATATATGTGAGGCGCAGATCGACATCCATCTCCTGTGGCTGAGTGATCATGGTGGATCCGATCGAACGCCGCACCTGGGGGACTTTAACCGGGCCATTGCCAGCGGCATTCTTGATCTGGGTGCGCGCATTAAGCTGAAAATCATTGGTGGACACAGTGAACTGGTTGGCAAGCTGGAGCCCATTGTCCAGGTCTTTCCAGAAAGTGATTGAACCGGCTGATTTATCGACGGAGTACTGGTATCCCAGTTCGCTGGAGAATCGGCTCATATTCTCGATGCCCATCACATCGAAATTATTGCGCTCGTTGAGGACAACCTGATTGGTGACGCTGACACTCGACTTGCTTTCACCGCACTCGATTATCCTCGGATACTCTTTGAGAAAAACACGATGGAGACCGCCGTGAAGATTGGAGAACTCGAAAACTGCTCTGTCTGTTTCCAAGGTGATCAGAGATTCCTCAAAGCCAATCGGCTTGACGGCCGGGGCACTGCCTGAACCAGCTCCAATAACCGGCTGCCGAGGTGAGGCTGCCTCTCCGGATACTTCGGTATCCGACGCGGCTTCAGCCGGAGCGTTGGTGGATGGGACTGAGGATTCCGGGAGATTGGGAATTTCATCGTTGGTCCCGGACTCCGTGGGTCCTCCGGTGGTCGCAACCGTTCCGCTGACCTGAGCCTGCTGGTCCTGCGCCAGGGTCTCGTCCTCCTTGTTTCCCAGAAATTTCTGCGAGAGCGGCTGCCACGTGAAAAGCAGCAACGCACACAGTGCCAATACTATATATGATGTCTTATCCATCAGGAAATTTCCTGGCCGGCCATCCGAACTGGGTCCGATGGTTCAGGCCGTATCATTTTGTACCTCTGTCCGGATCCGCACCGGAATCCAGCGCCCGGTTCTTCCGCAGAATCCCCATGAGTTCAGAGGCAATCTCATGGCTTTTTCGCCGGTGAATTCCACGGCGGGCGACCAGAACCATATCGAGAGGCTCTGACAGCTGACTCCGGCAGCTCCGGAAGGCTTCCCGCAGAAGCCGGCGCGCCCGGTTCCTTTGAACCGCTCCGCCAACTTTACGGCTGGATATCACCCCAAGACGGGCGGTGTCAGACTCCACGGATTCATCCCAATTGGCAACTACAAATCTTGAAACCGCTTTTTTGCCAGCCAGCTGGACTTTACGGAATTCGCGGGTGTATCGGAGCCGGTCAGATCTGGAAAACCGGTCTTTTCCGCAACAGGCCTTTGAGATGGATGAATGGGAGTCCTCCGCCATATTCTGAAACTCTGATTTACCGCGACTTTCAGATATTGCTCCCGATCCCGCCATGAGATTCTGGCATTTTGGAAACAACCATAACAAGAGCAACTCCAGCCGAAGGGCTGAAGTTAATCATCAATTTTCTGTGGTCCCCCGGGTGGATCCCCACCCCGGCCGGACAGCACGCATGAACGCTGATTATGAGGCCACCTTGAATCATTTCACTGAAATAAGAAACGATGATGACCACAATCAGGGCATGGATGAATGGCTTAAACCGGAGTAAGGCGCTTACGACCTTTTCTGCGGCGAGCTGCGAGGATAGCTCGGCCACTCTTCTTGCGGTTTCTGGCCAGAAATCCGTGTTGACGGACCCTTTTAATTCTCGATGGTTGATATGTACGCTTCATTAAAAACCCTTTCTGTCATGTTTCAGCAACCAGGCGCTGAGATTTCGCACCAAATGCGCCCATGAGGGGACCGTGGACGATACCAGCCGCCCCCGTTATGTCAAGCACTGTATTCCTCATTAATTTCCCGCGTGTTGCCTCATCGATTCCGGAATACTCACGCCCGCTTCGCTCAAGGCGCTGAGGCGCGGAGAATATCTTTTTTCTGCATCAATGAAACCTGAGGCACATTCTGGACTCTCCGCATTCAACTCCAACCTAACCGCCAACAACCTGCCAGATGAAATAGAATAAAAAATTCTCTGCGTCTCTGCGTCTCTGCGTGAGAAAAACGGTTGTCCACTGAATTTCATGTGGGCAGTTGTTGGGCAGGGTATATTTTGGGTTCACCAGGATACCGCGTGTTGTTGGAGCCAATCGGCGGTCAGGGGGTCGGGAACAAGAAGTTCGGGATCATTTTCATCGGGAATGGCCCATTGAACCATCTCGGAGTGTCCGTCGGAGAAGGAAACCGGCCCTGCCCCACGGTGATAAGTCGCCGGACGGGAGGAGACTCCGGCTGCGGGTTCGTCAGTGGCCGGCACAGCAAAAAATCCATCATCCAGGGTATCGGGACTCTCCCCGAGGAGCACCACTTTGTCGGCGCGGGATGGAGGTGGGATATCCGACAGCTTGCGTATCGGGCCGGGAATATTTCCGGCTGCCGAACCAGGCCCCCCCATCCATTGATTCATGCTGAAGCTTCGCACCCGGGGCAGTGGCTCTGATGAGGATCCGGGCCGCGCCAGTCTGGAGGGATCTGCCGGATCCCTGAAAACCCCGGCTTTGCCGTCGACATATTTCCACAGCGGACTGAAATAGATCGAACAGGCCGGATCAACCTGGCCATTCTGAAATTTCCCATCACCCAGCCACCCGTCCTGATTGAAGGCGGCAGGCCCGGCCCAGGTCGGAATTGGCCGCGGGAAATACTGGCAGGCCGACCCATTGAATCCGGATTCGATCCCGTCGATAATGCCTGTGCCCGCTGCGGGCAGGGCATCCCGGTTGTCGGCCGCGTATTGGGTCCATCCGGCGGTCAGCTGGCGCAGATTTGACAGGGCCACAGCCTGGCGGGCCTGAGTCCGGGAGCTGTTCCAGGCTGGCACCCCAATGAGAAGGGCCCCGGCTATAACCACCCCAATGACAATGACAACCAGCAGATCACTGGAGGAAAACCCATAGCGCCGGTTTCTGTTCGTCAGATAAATCGTCATGCGCCAGGAGTATACCTCCCCAGCCCGGACACTCCCAATCAAATCAACGGTATGGACCCTCAGCCTGGCAGGCATGCAGGCGGATGCATATGCGGAGGGATCCGGGCTGCGGCAGTGGAGCAGGTTTCCCGCTTTTGAACGTTTTTCTGTAACCACTGGTCACAGAATCCATTCAGAACTAATCTAAATACGTTCAGCGGACGTCACCATGTCCGAATAAATCAGGTGGAGAACCGGCAATTTACAACATGCCAACACTCAGCTATTATAGAGACAAGATGAAAATCGAGATTTTGAGATCAGCCCTGGCGATATGTCTGCTTGGAGGGATTGGGGCCCCAGCCATTCAGGCCATAGAAATATCCGAGACACAGGCGGGGGTTATCTCGAAGATGACGACAGATCTCCTGTCCAAGCTTCACTTCTCCAATACCGAGCTCAATGAGGAAAGAAGCCGCGAATTCCTCGACAATTACATCGAATCACTCGACCCCCGGCACATGGTTTTCCTCCAGGAGGACGTCGATGGACTCAGAAAAACCTTCGGTCCCCGCATGTTTGATTTCATCCAGAAGAGCAATTCATCCATTGCCTTCTCGATCTTCAAAAAATACCTGAGCCGGCTGGAAAACCGGGTCGGGAAAGCCCATGAACTGATTGATTCCGAATTTGATTTCACGATTGACGAGGATGTTGTCAATGACCGCTCGGAGGAACCATGGCCTGAGTCAATGGCCGATGCCGATGAGTTGTGGCGGAAACGGATCAAAGATGAATTCCTGCGCAGCAAATCAGGCAAGGACACCGACGACGAGATCCGCGAGAAGCTCCATAAGAGATACCGCACACTCCTGAGTATGCTGGGCGATTACGACAATGAGGAGATCCTCCAGACATATCTGAGTGCCCTCGGTGAGACTTTTGACCCGCATTCGTCATACATGAGCCCGACAGAGGCCAAAAACTTTGAAATTCAGAATATAGACCTGTCCTTTTTCGGAATTGGAGCGGTGCTTCAGTACGTGGACGGCTACACCCAGATCGTGCGGCTGATTCCCGGTGGCCCGGCCGAGGCATCCAATGAACTCCGACCGAAGGATCGCATTATCGCCGTCGGCCAGGGTGATGAGGAACCCGTGGACACCATTGAAATGAAACTCAACAAGGTCGTGGACATGATTCGCGGCCCCAGAGGCACAACCGTCAAGCTCACTGTTCTTCCCGAAGATGACTCAGGCCAGAAAATTATCCCGCTTGTCCGCGACAAGATCAAACTCGAGGAACAGCTTGCCAAAGCCAGACTGATTGAGGAAGTTCTGCCCTCAGGTGAGCTCCTGAGAGTTGGAGTCCTCGATCTGAATCAGTTTTATGACCGTTGCTCGGACCATCTGGCCGAATTGATAGGTCAACTGAAAGAGAAGAAAGTGGATGGCATTGTTCTGAATCTTGCCAGCAACAGCGGCGGACTGCTGCCCGAGGCTCAGAAAGTCGCCGGACTCTTTATCAAGTCGGGGCCGGTTGTTCTGGTCAAAGAAATCACCGGGCGTCAGACCACCCTCAAAGATCCCGATCCGGATGTTGTTTACGATGGTCCGCTGGTTGTTCTGACTGATAAAATGAGCGCTTCGGCTTCGGAGATTGTCGCCGCCGCCCTGCAGGACCACGAACGCGCCATTGTTGTGGGAAATCAGACCACCCACGGTAAGGGCACCGTCCAGACAGTCATCGATCTCCGCCGGTATATCCCCTCCAGAATTATCGACACCCCCGGAAAACTCAAACTCACCGTCTCCAAATTCTACCGCATCGAGGGAAGCACCACCCAGAAGGACGGAGTCACCCCGGACATTATCCTGCCCAGTGTCTTCGACCACATGGAACTGGGTGAAGCCAGCCTGGAAAATGCCCTCGAATCAGACAGAATCCAGTCGGAGGCTTCCTACAAGTCGTTTGACCTGGTTCTCGATTACGTCGGAGGCCTCAGAGAGAATTCTCAGAAACGCGTGGCCGACAGCAGGGATTTCAATTACGTCCTCCAGGATATTGAAACCATCAAAGCCAAAAAAGAGGACAAGAGCCTCACTCTCAATGAGGCCAAAAGACAAGCGGAAATTGACCAGAATAAGGCAAAAAACAAAGCCAGAGACGAAGAAAGACGTCAGCGCCCCGCCCGTCAGGGACTCGTCATGGAACTCACCATGAAGGATATCGAGGACAAACAGCCATTTTCGGAAGTCACTCAGGAGACTCTTCTGGAGGAATTGAAAGCCAATGGAGCTTTCGATGAGGATGAGGATGAAGATGAGCCATTCCTTTACGTGGTTGATCCGTATCTCGATGAAGCCGTCAATATTATGGCCGATTACATTCTCAAACTCAGGGAGAACAAAAAACTGGCTTCGGATAAGAGCCTGGTTCTGGACTGGTAGAAAGCCGGGTCGCGGAAGCGACAGGTGAATGGCGGCTCACTCTGCCCCCCGCCCGGACAAACTCACAGGAAGGTCAATCTGGACCAGGACAATTCCAGTATCCCACATGACGGGCAGTCCGTTATCAGGATTGCCTCCAGAATTTATGCATCCCCGGTTCACAATCTTGAGCCGGGGACCCTTTTTATTGTGCCGACGCCCCTGGGCAATCTCGAGGACCTGAGCCTGAGGGTGATGCGGATTCTTCTGGGGGTGGACTGGATTGCCGCTGAGGACACCCGCCACACCGGACTGCTCCTCAGCCGTCTGGGAATTAAAAAGCAGTTGTTCAGTTCCCATCAGTTCAACGAATCCGGCCGCAGCCGACAACTTGTCGATCTCCTCGCCTCCGGCCAGAAGGGGGCGATCGTGACAGACGCAGGCACTCCGGGTATCAGCGACCCCGGCCAGAAGCTTGTCCGCAGCGCAGTCGATGCTGGAATTAAAATCATGCCGATCCCAGGCCCGTGCGCAGTCCCGACCGCCATCAGTGGCTGCGGGTTCCCATGCACCGAATTCCATTTCGCCGGATTTCTGCCCATGAAATCGGGGGCGCGTCTCAGGAAAATGCAGGCGCTTTCCGCCTATGCCTGTCTGATTGTCCTCTACGAATCCCCACACAAAATGCCAAGATTCCTCGACGAACTGGCCCAGGTCTTCCCCAGTAACCCCGTTGTCATCGGCAGAGAACTCACCAAAAAGTTTGAGGAATTCATCCGCGGATCGGGATCGGAAATCCACCATTCCTGCGCGAACCGATCCTGGAAAGGAGAACTGGTCATCGTCATTGATAATTCAAATACCGACATTCTGCCTTCTCACTCCTCTGCTCCACTGGAAAACTAAACCAACCCATGGATTCTGACTCCAACCTGCAGCCCATCATTGACATCTCGTCAGATCATTTCTTCATGGGAGAAGCCCTCAGACAGGCCGCCCGCGCCTTCAGTCGCGACGAGGTCCCCATCGGAGCCGTCATCACCAGAGACGGACAGGTCATCGCCAGAGCCTTCAATCAGGTCGAAACCCTAAAAGATGCCACCGCCCACGCGGAAATGATTGCCATCACCCAGGCCCAGCAGGTCGTCGACGACTGGCGGCTCGATGAATGCACCCTCTATGTCACCAAAGAACCCTGCCCCATGTGTGCCGGTGCCCTCATGCTCAGCAGAATCAGAAAAGTCGTCTTCGGGGCCACCGATCCGAAATCAGGCGGCGCCGGCGGGCTCTTCAATATCCTTCAAAACCCCTCCCTCAACCACAACTGCGAAATTTCCTCCAGTGTCCGCGAAGCCGACTGCGTTGCTCTCCTCAAATCTTTCTTCGCCCAAAAACGCGAAAAAAACTGACCGTTACATTTGTGACTTCCCGGATTCCAGATGATTCCAGGAACTTGGAATCGATGGATGGCTCAGTATTCAGTATTATCGTACCTGGCACTTTGATTGGATGGCTGTGAATAGTGAAAGCCTCCAGGAAAGCAGGACGGACTTTACAGTCCGCCAGCGCTACCAACTCTCAAAACCCCAAAATCCAGGCAAAATAACCCCGCCGACGTGGACTTCAGCGATCCCAGGCACCCTGAACAACCAATATGCCAAACCACGGAAACCCCTCCCTCCATCACAAAAAGCCATAAATGTCAGGAATGCCCCCCTGGGGACGCCGCCGTCCACGTCGGCTCTATTGCCCAACCCGCAATTAACCACCAAAAAATGGCAAGCCCTTTTCTCCGGAATTCCCTGCCGTTTTAACTCACAGTCCAACTTTCCCGGAAAGAATCACTCCTCATACTTCTTCCAATCTCAGGCTACCACCTCTCACCGGAAATTCAGCTCGCGTTGAGGGGGGCAATGCGCCTCCTGCCTTCCATTATTCTGTGCGGGCAGGGCCACTGCTTTAATAACTCAACTCCCTGCCCGGATCTCCATCCGTTGTCACGATTTCATTCTCCATCACACCCCGGCTGTCGTGATAATTTTAATAACCGTCCAGTCGGATATTAAAATTATCAAGTTCGGTAACACTTGTAGGTGATTGTTTTGCATTTATCCCTATTTCGCATAATAAGTCTGCTGAAAAATCCAAAGATGAATCTTTCGCCACTATTTCATCCATTTTGAGGCCCTTCACCTGTCGTGATATTTTTGATATCCGCTCAGTCGGATATCAAAAATATCACGCGCGCGATCCGATGGATTTGTTCCCACCCAGAATATTATTCGATCAAAAATCTGCTTGAAAAACACGGTTTCTGATCCAATAATGGCCGGATCCAAGGGAAATTATGAATCCATTCAATCAACGTCACAGCATCCCACCATACTCACCCAGTCGGATAACTCCGGAATTTCCCGGTAACTGCGGAAAAACCACATAATAAAACTGTTCGGCAAGAGAGATCTAAGAAACCGCTCCCTCGCGTGTCTAATTGAACATGAAGATTAACTATCCCAATCTCCTCCTTCTCGTTACCGCCTTCCTCCTAAATTCCTCCAGAACTTTCGCAACTGAAGATGAAGTGATGATCTGGACTCCAAATGAGCTCGTCAGAAAGGGTGGTGAGAAACTCTGGGACAATGTTACGGAATTCGTCGTCGGATTTCGGGTTGCCTCAGTTCGTTTGGTTCCAACTACTTATCCTAACGGTGATAGACGACAGGTGCCCCATTTGGTGCCTACCGACGAGGACGATTTTACAGTGCCAATCTCCCAAGAATTGGAAGCCTCCTTGAGGAAGATTGGAATCGCCGACTTACACGAGCATTTCACGGGCAAGGCGCTTAAGATTCGGGGGTGTGTTTCCCAAACTGGGTTGGATCTTATTGGCTCAGAGACGATCTGGACTTTCCATATTACATTGAGAACTCTAGATCAACTCCTTGAGGTGAAGTCTGATCAGAAGACACCCGCCGAACAAGACGACGCTGACCAACCCGCTACCGCCGTGGACTCGGAAGCCAAAGGCTACGAGAAACCTAAACCTGAATCAGAGGGGCGCCCCCAGTAGCGGGTGGCAGGTCTCGGACGTTAGCCCAAGAAAATGAAACTTGATCGAACACGCAGCCTGATTCAAGAGGGCGTCGATCAGGCCGATCCGAAAGCCGCTCTCGTTCAGGTTTTGGAATCCGCCATTAAGCTGATCGAGATTCCGAATAACGATTTTTCATGGTCATCGTGGCAGACAGTAAAAGACGCCAAGATGGAATTGCTCGGTTTGATCGGACGCCTCAAGAAGGGCGACATCCCGGATAAGCTTGATGTGGCAGTGATTTTTGCACCAACCGGACCACTTCAAGAGGTGAGTTTGAATAGTGGTTGGGGAAGATCTTTTCTCAGTGTCGCGAAGCGATTTGATGAGGTCGAGCGCCAGCTATGGAATCGACAAGGCTAACAAGTCGTCGAATCGAACCGTTGACACGCTGTCACTCTCTGTGCTGGTCACTTCGTTCCTTGCGCACAGAGACCGCCAGCGTTACGGTCGATTGACTCAATCGTTAAATTCCCAAGGAAAGTATGGAGAATCTAAACGAAATTCATTGGCATGACTCAAAGATTGAATCGGTCGTAGAGATTCCGGCTAATGATCAGTTGATCTATAACATTCAGTACCCTGAAAACTGGGATCAAAATATATTTGTGCCCACAGCTATTACTTTTAGTGGCTATCATTCCCATGTCATCGAAGAAATGCCATTTGAGGGTAGCCCAACAATATTGGCTGTCTCTGTGCTAAAAGAAGAAGGTGTTTTTACTACTATCAAGCTAGAAACCAATGCCGGCAATCGTTACATCACAGCTAAAAGCTTTAGTATTGGGGTACAGAGTGTCAGCATTTAACAAGCCGCTCAAATTCGTTCCGGCCACAAAAAGCATGGCCTCCACCGGACTCGCTAACGCTCGCCGTTTAGCAGAGCGTTCGCCTGAAGGATTCGCACACCACAAATCGACAACGAGCCATGAATCACCTACCCAGGATCTTTTTTATAGTGT
>JAULKQ010050939.1:12978-23992 GCA_032356285.1 Smithsoniella earleae | reverse complement strand
ACTCACCAGGAAGGCTCCGACGTACACCTTCTCCCCCCTCCAATTGAAGTTTTACCTCCTGGCTTTTTGACAATTATGAACATGAAACCCAGTCTGTAGATTGCATGACACCTTCTTACAATTCATGTTCTGAGGCTCTCATGTCTGAAGGAGTGCCATCAAGATAGCTTTGCCTTTATGATTTGTGCCAGATTCTGGCCAATTTCATCTTGCCCATTAGCTCAAAAGCAGAACAATTTAGACCACGTTTTCACCATGCACATGGACTGTATCATGAAGAAAGACTTATTCACTTTTTTGAGTTTGATTATTTGTACAGGATCACGAACTGTGCCTCCAAGTCTCTTGGACTATCAAGCACGCATATCAGGGATCAAGACTCTCTGCTGGACCTCCAGGTCAGTTGGAACTTGTGTTTGGATTCTTGCAGATTCACTGATGCATTAGGGCAGTGTTTGTTTAAGGACGCTTTCGCTGGATATGTCCAAATTTCAGCAAGTCATCAATCATTTGCAGGGGATACAACTGTCACCTGGTCTGTGTGCAAGTCTCCAAGCCTGCTGTTCTGTGGTAGAAAGGGCACAAAAGCTTGCTTCTTGCTGCATTGAAGGGCAGAAGGGCGACCAGACCTTAAAAGCCAGTAGTGATGTACAAGCAAAATCACAGAGGGTATAATCAGGGCTGTTCAAGACATCTGTAAGAGGCAGATGATTCCTGTATCAGACGCCGTCCTTCGTAATTCATGATGTTGAAGTTGACAGTACAATACAATCCCAAAGCCAAGGTATTGATGCTTAAAGATAGGTAAGATGGATGAAAAGGAATAGTAACGTTCAACTATAATTCTGTTGTGCTAATAATTCATATGATTGCCACCATGTTACACATCGCCAGATGCACTCCAGTAAAGCCAAGAGGATTGAACAGTGTTACTTTGTGTGATTGAATCCTTTGAGATTCCTTTCCGATTCACACTTACATTGCTACCGAACACGTAGAGCACGCAATGTTGGCGTATTGTATAAATTATTGTTCGCATCTATCAATCTGCTCATTAACGCATCTTGTCGCAGAGCTGAGCAATAGTTATCAGCGAAATTCAAGCACTGCAATAGTTGTCCACTACAGATCTGACCCAACGCTAATTTTACAAGTTCCATAGCACAACAGAAATTGGCCAAATCACGATAAAAGGAGAGCTGAGTCCAACTACATGTCATACTTGTTGAACTCACACCAAACCTAGGGTTAATGATTGGATTGCAAAAGCAATCGTGCTCTCATCCCTTGAGAATAATTCGCGTGAAAAATTCGCCTTTTCTTCAGCCCAACTTCTCCACACCACTACTACACATCAGGAGGGGTGAATTCATTCTGAGAATGGTTCTTGGGCCTGCGCCTCCAGATCCCACCAGCATTAAGGGCTCCTGAGTTCCCTCCCACAGTTAATTGAGCATTGACAGTGCCATAGTACGGTAAGTTATGCCGATTAGCAGGAGGTGTAGCAGCTGTACTGACCGCTGTTGGACGGCTGCTTGTAGGTTTCTCGGATCCTGCACTGGTCGACGGGGGAGGTGGGGGAGGTGCTTCGGAAGTGGGTGGGGCATGGGGAGCAGATGTTAAGGGACCTTCAAGAGTGCCTCGTTTCTGATCAAAGAGCTGCAGTGTTGCACCGCGACGAGACTCCATCAGAATTTCAGAACTGAAAAGTAGCAGAGCCTGGACACTGTCGACAACTTGCACCAAGGACAGCAGAAATAGAATGGTGAATACAACAATGCCGATAGCCAGGTCTGCAGCGTAGTATCCTGCGTCAACTACGGCAATTGACCAACGCAGGTATGGAGCTGCGTACAGGCACACTTGAACTATGATAGTCGCCAGCACAACGTTAGCAAATGCAAGAAGAACAATGTCTGTCAACCCTGCTGATGCACTGTCACCCACTCGAATAATGTAGTACAGCACTACAGCAGCAAAGGCGATTGCAGTGAAGACAGAAATGTAGCGGCGCATATTCGCCCCCTTGTTCTTCACCAAGGTGGATACAGATGTCATGACCACCACAAATGCTATTGCGAGCTCGAAGAACGTGAAGCCAATGATCTGCACACAACGGAGTACTTTCTCATACTTCCTACCAATGGCGAAGGAGGATCTGGGAAGCGATTCCTCTTTTGAGCTGTGTGGTGTCACTCCCGTGAATGGAGCTTCAACTAGACATGTTGACATTTTATGCCTTGTATTCAAGACTTGATAAATTGAACAAGACGAACCTTGCGGCTGAGAGATCCATCAATATCCCGGATTTCTACTTCTGTTACTAATTCTCCGTCATCATTTTCCCTTGTCACCCTCACTTCTTCTTGGTCAGGCCGAAGAATGTGATCACCGAGTGCAATAAGAATGATAACATTGAACACCTGAAGTCAAATATCTGCTTAACAATGAAAAACAGAGCAAGAGTGGTGCATTATAGGTGGTGCATTATACGCCACACAGTTCACAATGCCATACACATGAGGCAAAGGTTGATGTTGCACCTGCATCATGACTCCAGCCACACGATTCCAGCCATGGTCAGTTTGCTTACCCTCCACATTTCGGGCCTTCTCTAGCTGCTCTCTGTGGAAGGAGACCCTGAACCAGCAAAGGGCTATTCACAAGGAAAAGAGATACATGACAGAAAATACCCCAGCTTGGGAAGCATTACATCAATGTGCAAACAATATCTACTATTTGTTGACTATGTGACAGTGAGTGTGATCTGAAAATGTACCAGCTGTTCTTGGTCTTGGGATCAGCTGATCCTGAAAGCCACAGCCTCCAAGCAGCAAAGTCTGCTCTGACTTGCTCAATACGGAAAGTTGCTGGGTTAAACCAGAATGGAGAGAAAGACAGAGATACTGCCACAAGCCACGTTCCCCATGTCGAAAGTGCATAATCAGGGATGTCCAGGAACGCCAGCATAGTGGCCATGAGTCCCAGCTGGAAACCAAAGTACATGTGTGAACGTCCGAAGGCCTCGAATTGCTTGACGTAAGAAGAGTGAGTGAGATCGAATCCACGGCCTGTAGCGATGTACTTCGCTCCTCCGTAGTACACAATCTGAGTGAAGTAGTAGGCCGATGTTTGAGCACGGAATATGAAAAAGAACAGTGACCCTGCCAGCATCTGGCGGAAGATCTCCATGGTTCCCTGCAACAAGTTTCCCAACATGACCACAATGTTTGACCCTACCTTCTCTACCTGAAAAGGCTTGTAAAGGTCGCAAAATGATCCTTGTACATATCGTGTTTCAGTGACATAGATAAGTGTCAAATGCCCACTGTAGATTGTGGTGTTTTGATCTAGCCTCTGATATAAAAAATCGGTTCAAATTTCAGTGTGTGATCTCCATACATCTATGTTGTGGCATGATACACTTGGGCAAGTCTGTGCAAAGATGCAGCTACAATCTTGCTTGTGTCACATTTCTCATGCCTGATGCTCCTGAATGGTGAAATATCTCAAAGGAAACTTTGGTAACTCAAAAGAGTGTTTGTTAAACAGTGACTGACGTGTTGTTGCCCTTGGGTACAATCAACCTGATTCACAAAAGTGCTTGGATATCATAATGGCTATTAACTGGAAATTGGGATTTGAGATAAGAGCAAGCTGCCATACTCAGACCAGGACAGACCTCGGTGTTTGAAATGTACATGGTCAGGGCAATAACTGTCACCAAGTAACCGAGTAACTTACCTCCAGGAATCCACTCTCCAGAGTCAGCTCACCCCAGTAAGGCACAACAGCAAGAAGACCCAATTGGAACAGTTGAACAGTGTTAACAGTGCTGACAAGGCCGCCTTCATTGGCAAGGGCATTAGCCCTGTCTGCCGAACCAGCCCTGACAGTAAGGCTGTCTGTAAGAGCGAAGAAAAAGACCAGCCAAACTGCGAGGTATACTGATGCCATTGTCAGAGTAGAGTTGATGAAGAAGCCAATACCAGAGTGGTACCAAGACATGAGCCGGAAGAAGTCAAGCCTGTGGCCAAGACGGTGAACATCCCGAGATATTGACTGCTCTCCATTGCCTCCTGAAACAACCCTTAGACACGTAAAACAACACTTCCCACAATCAAATTTGAACCTCATTACCCAGCATATCAACACCTGAAACTTTTGCTTCAAAGCCATTAATTTGGGCGAACCCAACATCACGAGCCTTGCCCACTGAGAGGTATTCCTTGTACTTGATGACCGCTCCTCGGAAGATGGCATTGTAGCCGCCGAATACGTCTTCAGAAATATGGAATGCCCTCGTAGCTTTAGAGACACCGCCACGATTCATTGTGTACAGCTTGTTCCAGACGTCAGGGTGCCCGTAGTGGAATCGTGCACCTCCTGGCTCGGCCATTGTACGCTGGACAATAGTCCCGAAAGCAAACTCAGCACCTGCTGCAAACTTACCAAGCATGCCAGCCTGCACAAAACCCATGCTGAGCGAACGAAGATCATCAACAGGCAAGCTTCTGGTTGCTTCAGGTACGGAGGTGTGGTTGACAGTGCATACTTTTCCAGAAAAGATCCATTCCCGGAACCCAACAAGAGCCACAATGGGCGCTCTATCTGCAGATGCTTGAACTGCATCTCTGTATGCCTTGACAGGCTGCTGGCCGGTTGCATAAGTGGTGTGCTTGGATGAAAACTCTTCCAGTAGATTTCGCATCTTGTATGCCTCAGCCAGATGGTTCTCCTGGTTCATATCAACTGTTTGGATGCATTCGCCGAAGCAGAAGATCATCGCGTGGTTCTGGTTCTCAGGCTTACCTTCTCCGAGAATCTGCATACTTGGAATGTGGTCTATCACACAGTACATAGCTGATTAATCTCTCCCTGGCGAAAGCTATAATACCATGCCCAAATCCACTTAACCGCTTTCAAGACATCAATGACATAGATACTGCTATCATCCACATAAACCAGAGTTCATATTACTCTTGCAGGCGAAGGGTTGTCTGCATGGATATCCATGTATTTCCGTTGCAGAACGAAATGAATGGATAACTGGGGTAAATCGAGACAGTACAAGACTACAGGAGCACCCACATATCTCACTGGGAGCCTTTTATAGTGTCCGGCCTACCCAGCCTTTTGCTGGCAAGGCCCCTTGGTAGTAACTCACAAAAATCGCCACAACCTGTCTTCCATATCTCCACATTTCTCCTTTATTTATTCTTGTGTACAAAAAAACTTGTGAGTACTTTTCTACTGTTGATGCACGATATAGCAGTGTTGTACAATGATTACTGTGGCAAATGAGACAAGGACTGGTCACTCCCCACAGGTATGACAAGTGAAACCATTGCAACTTTCTAGGCGTTGAGGAACACAGATGCCAGAGCAAAGGCAGAGGTACATACTACTCCACGCCCATCTTCACGTTGGTCAGGCAGTCGGACACGGTAACATTCAATGACTGTTTCCTTTTCTTTGTCAAACCGCAGCAACACAGACATTGGAGTGCCCTTGGCTTTGGGATCTTTATTGAATTGTGAATCCAGAGTGTCAATCTTGTCAATGTATGCGATGCGCAGAGCAGGGTACTTCTCCATCAGGAAGTCCACAGACAATGCAAGCCACTGATCTGCAGGCTTACTGGAAGCTTTCTTGCTGCCATAAACCTGGCTGGAAACAATGTGCCTGCACAAGTTCAGGAAAGTATTGCAACTTGTGACCTATACCTGACATGGCCAGCAAATACATGTGTGCACAGCCTCAAACAGCTAAGACATACAGATCTCATACAGATCACAATTTCACGTCGCCAGTTATAGATACTACTTCGGAGGATTGACAAACGCAAGACCACAGCCAGTTCCTTCCAGATGAAATCCATGTGAACTACCACGAGTGAAAAGCAGCCTGGAGAGTTATGAAAAGTCGGAGAAAAACAGCAATAAGGAACATTTTACCCATGCATCCAGGAATGACAAGTATTCTACCTGAACTTGGCTTCCACAGCATCAGCCAGCTTGCCTTGCCGGTCATCAACAGTTTCCAACAACTCCAGACTGTGCAGGGCACTCCCATACATCATCATGCCCTTTACAGTGCGGCTGAGCATTTGGCCACGCTCTGAAGCCCACAGCATGAGGTCCATGCGGGCTGAGGGATATTCACTGAATACACCTTTCTGGCTGATGCGGAAGTCACGCTCTGATACCTTTTCTCGGTCAATATCTGTGATCTTGTACTTGCCAAGCATGCGCTGCAAACATGAACAGTCATCATCTTGTTTCCATGCCTATGGCACTGCTATAGATGCCACTAGTCAAGGCATACAAGCCACATTGTACTAAAGCACCACATGTTTACACCTTAATCCAACTACCCAAGTTATAAAAGGCACTAGGGAGCAAACCTCAACAAAGTTGTCCCACTCATCCTTGAACTGAATGCGAAGGAAATCAATTGTAGATATGTGGAGCTCTCTCATCAACTGAACTAGCTCATCACCAGTTTCACCTTTCTTCACCTTCTTACCGATTCGAGTAGCAACCTCATCAGAGTCAAGAGGGTAAATGACACCCTCAGCATAGTGGGGAACCAACTGCATATCAACATTCACTTACAGGTTTCCTCAAGCTGATACCGTACTCTTGTGTTATGACCAAGCAAGCTTGAAACAGCATTCATCAAGTGTTATCCAACATAATGCTTCAAAGTGTACTCAAATACCCCAGTCATATGTTACAATGAACATAATTTCAGAGGTTATGACACAAAATACTAGTAGCAGTGAGCGATGCCAAGCTTAGCCAGGTAACTCAAGACATCAGGATACTGTATGCCAATATCTCTGGCATTCCCTTCCAAGGTCTTAAAAATCCAACTTACCCCGACCCATAGTCAGTGACTCTGAAAAGGCATTCATACATTGTATGCCCTCAACGTATGGTTACCTATGATGTGTATACCTCTGCTGGAATGCATTGACTATGAGAATGACTCAAGATTATGTACACATCCCCTTAATGGAAGAGCACCCCTTCATGTATCCAGTAAAAACAATGATAAAAATGAAGGATTAATGGTACAGTCCTTCTACCATCCGTTACAGCACACAGAATATACCTTGCACACACATTTGATGACAGATCCATTACCCGCAAACATCACTCAGCACAAAATACAGTACTTCTAAAATCCCGGCTGTAATAAAAAGATACGAAATAATGGGGCTGAATCAAGGAGTAAAATTCTGGAAAGGAGCACACGGTTGTAAGAGATCTCATTTTGTCCAGAGACTGGGGCGCTTTCATGGAGCCGTTGAGAAGAGTGGACATGAAAAACTTGAGGACACGGCTTGCCTCTTCATTTTTCGGCTCAGATTGGTCATCTGTGAGAGTGATGGCTTGAAGCAGCACCTGCAAGCAGTGACATTCAGCACAAAGGCGAACATGAGACAATCATGTAAGTCAAAGTCTGTCAGCCAGTTCAATGATTGGCTGGTGACACATGAAACTGTTCACTGGAATAGGGCTTACGGCTGCACATCGCACTGCAGTCATATAGGGTCTGACATGCTGTAAATCTATGGGCTTTCACAGCCTGTCTTTCAGAGTGTGAATGGAAGTGAAGCAGTATGTGAACGCTCAGCTGTGTGGGAAGTTGCCAAGCATTCTTGTGATGGCATGCACGCTAGGTGCTCTAGACACACAGCAACAGGTGTCTGCTACATACTGACTGATTACACTCAAGCTTTTCCCATACAAACATATGGCAAAACTTTTTTCTGCCTGAACAAGAATCCCTTCACTACCAAAGATCATGGAGTGTCCACACATGGTATCATGCACCGAATAATCATACACCAACAGTACCAACAGGTATAAGAAAAATGCATAATTCTGTCATGGGTAAGTCATAGGTAAGGCAGTCATGGAAAACTGAATAACCTATTAAATTTTGTCCAAAATGACTCTCAACACTGTCATATAGCCTTAAGAAGGTCTTGCCATGAATGGATGCCTGGTGAAAATTGATACCTACATGCGACTTACCTACATGACCTACATGCGACTGTCGCAGATATTACCTGCTTCACTTGCATTAAAAGCACACCTTCAAGAGAGTTGCAATTTCTTGTACAGGTACGTCAGATGTTTGTGAGAACTGCTCATCCAGGAGCGCAGTGAGAGTGTACTTCAACCTGGAGCCTTGAATCACTGAGTACTTGCGTGGTGCATCTTTTCTGATACCAGACTCGTGATCGTTGTGTGTGCTTCCATCTAGAATATTCTTGAGTGCTACATTCAGATTTTCCAAATTGCTTGCATGCTGCAAACACCAGCCAAAACTCAGATAAAATTTCACACATCTTCAGTCTGACAGCACTCAACTATCAGGAGTACAGGATGATTCTCAGTCAGACAACAGTAAATTTGCATCATCTACCTGTTCAGAACAATTCAATTCATACTACAAGGCAATTAATTGCTGTTACATGAACAACAATATCGCTCATCGAGTGGAAAGCAGATACAGCCAAGGGGAAATATTAGGCGGCAGCAGCTCCCAAGATGAGGCAACAAATAGCACGGACCAAAAGACATTGAAAAGCCTCAAGATTGAAAATTGGACACCACTATGAAGAGCAACTGAGGAAAAAATACAAAGTGTGGCAATAAAATAGCAAAACAGGACTGTGCAAGATGTTGGCACATAAAGGAAATACAGATGTCATTTCTCATGAAAGAAATCATCAAAGTAATATCCCACCTCTCCCCCTAATACTTTGATGGAGTACTGCAGCTCGATCAGAACATCTTCAACAAGGGTGATATAGCTGCTCACGAGCTCCTTTTCCAATTTTGCTTGATCAGCGCCAGGAACAAATTTCGACAAGCAGCTAATGACACTCTTGATATTCCCAACCATATTTCTCCTCACCTTCAGACATAAGATTCATGATAGTTGAACGTTCTCTTCAGGCCTGCTGTTGACAATCTTGAACAGATTAGCACAGTAGTTATCTAAACAATCAGACAGGAAAGCGCACCGCATTGTGGTAATAATTCTGAGGCTGATTCACAAGCTCAAGCTTGAGGAGACACTCCTGGTTATTTGGCGTCAGAAGACCCACTTCAGTGATGAGGGCCAAGAACAGGAAGTAGGCTTCACGGATCACGTTGGCACTGATGCTATCTACTGACCCTTGGTCAAGTGTACGCTGAATTTTTCCAGCAAAGAAGCAAACAGGGAGGACATGAGGCTTCAGGCCATGCTTACGAAGGAAATGCACAGCATTGAACTTCAAATTAAGCTCTTCCTTGTTGCTTATGAGATCTGACAAACGTAGATCAAGAATGATGCTCTGCACAAGCCATAATGTATGTGAGCGGTGCATACTTACGATGATAGAAAATGCTCTACATTCTCCAAGCTCGTCATCAGAGCATGAGAATGAGTATATGAATAATAGAGGAAATCATACCCACAGCAATGTTGAACAATGCAATCTTTCTGTTTCAAATGAGCAGAGCATTTTCGTGTGTTGGAATCAAACAGCATGCTGAACAGGTAGTACTTGGACGTTCAACAGATAAGAACGTACATCCCAAACGTCTGCAAATGGAGTCCATTTTTGATATTCTAGCGCTTGCTCTGTGCTCAAGTTCCCAATTTTGGGGAGCAAGTTGCTTGAAACTGCAGCGTTACCCTGGGTAGCAAGATCATAATACTCTTGAACCTTTCTTGGATTAGCCCAAACTGCCTTTGCCTGATGCGAAAGAAGCTTCCTGTTAAACATTGTAACACCTGCATGTGTTAACCTCAAAATTTGATATAACACGAGTACATACAAGAAAAGGGAGAACGACGTGAACGTTGCCTCACAAACTGAAACCTTCAATCACTGTATTGACATACCTCGCTCAAACTGCTTCACCAGATCATTCCAAGTGATGACTTGCCCAAGGCCAAGCACCATAAGGCCATTCAAGCAGCCATACGCAAAAACACCCAATTGGTAGAAGATTCCAGTGTCAAACAGGACAACAAGGAACATCGGAAAGCACAAAGCTGCAACAAGTACCATGTTTTCCACACAAGGAATGTTTGTATCGCCAATATCCAGATCACTTCCACAAGTTCCAAGCCAATTCTGCATGTAAACACAGTGTGGTAAATCACCTGGAGAACATGTTCAGAGTATCAAGCACTTAAACATCTATCTACTGGCAAAATTCAAGCAATAGATTCTGTTCATCATACTTGATGTATACTCAAATATGTATATATATAATGGTTCGGCTGGACGGGCAAGGTTACCCTGTTTTCTGAGACTAGTAAGGAAATCTGCGTCCTTAATCATATACATTTCCGGCACTACGTGAGATCAGTTAAAATGTTTACATGACAACCTAGATTCGTCATATGTGGGATGGTTTGTGCCGTATGCTCGCATGCTTGCACAGTCCAAGCAGCTCCAAGAAGGTTGTGCCGTCGTTTCAAAACATACTCCTTGTTCCGTGAGACATTGCATACCCACCAGAAGTCCCCAGACAACCAGCGCCGGGTTTGAGAACGAAATTAACGATGTTCTACTTCCCATGATGAGGGATTATACATCTATTAGGAACGACCTTCATGCCGCGGTTGTCACATGGCGACTAGTTTCAAATTTCAAACACACCTGTCAGGGGACTCTGGAGGCGACTCCAGGGAGAAATTTCAAAAATAAGCTCTGCATCAACTATCTATTCTGTATCCTTAATTTTACAACGGCAGGCTTCCCGTTGAAGAACGTTTTGAAGATTCATTGCACGCAGTCAGTCAGGTCTAGCGCAACTCAAATGAGCGCCGGGGCAGTCAGAAGCAATTCGTGCAGTAAAACGTCCATCATACTGCAGGCTCGTACTTAGTACTTAGTACGGTATAGCAGGGCAAGCACACGCGCGGGAAGGTACAGACGGGTATTGTTTTGTGCCGTTTAGTGTTGAATCTTACGGTAGATTAGGAAAGCCGG
>JAULKQ010050939.1:0-12968 GCA_032356285.1 Smithsoniella earleae | reverse complement strand
AACTCAAATGAGCGCCGGGGCAGTCAGAAGCAATTCGTGCAGTAAAACGTGCATCATACCGCTGCATGATCTCATGACAGACCAGATAGAGCTCACTCCTGAAGAATTAAGGAGCCGCGTGTTCATTGCAGTAGTCATTGGTTCTGTAGTTGCGCCTCGTTCTAGGTCCTATCATTGTTACATGCAAAGCTCAGTGAGCAGGATTAGCTTAGTCTTGTCGTCAAAGCTGCTCAAGAAGTGCCGGAAAGACACTCAGGCAGTGCAGGCAAGTGGTTCCGGCCTCGTGATAGTTGAGAACAACATAGTGCCTAGCAAATGTGTTCTACTTTGATATGTGCGTCTTTGCCACCCTGAATGGATTCATTTGTATAAAAGGAGAGTGCATGGCTCAAGCCTTGTGTTTTTTTGTTGTTGCCATGATGGCATAGTATTCTATTGAGGCTTGCACACATCATCTCATGAATCTTTGCCCGGTAACCTCACAAACCTCGCGTCTTTAATTAACGAAACTTTAATTTAAGAAGACACCATATTCGAAAATCTGTACAAGATCGGATACGGAATGATGTCCAATAATGGTCACGAAGTTAGATGAGGTTCAACCCCGTATTTTGGTGGGTATGCGTCCAGCCGAACCAATATATATGTATACATTTGACAGTGTGTGCCCTGAAAGTTTAGGGAAAATATGTATAAAACGGGATAAAAAAATTAGTACATGCTACAAACGAAAATAAGGATGCTTTGGAGCAAGATGGAGTAGTATTGCTCATTATAATTATTGATCGAGGTAGAAAGATATGCAAGAACTTACCTAAAACAACTCACTTTCCCATTGCCTGGCATGAGGGTTAACCTCTACAAATACCAGTTTTGTCTTCATAGGAACTGATAGTACCACTTTATTTCAAACCAGAACAAAGATTCTTCCACTGTACAGCTACATTCTTCTGGGGTTGTAAACGGAAGAGTAGAATGTAAGAGATTTTACAGAATTTGGCAGTAAATTCTGAGTCTTCATCCATATTTGCACATCCTAGCAGCGCCCCATAGAGTAAATCAACTGAGTACAGTCAGGCCTCGTGATAAATAACAGTAAAAAACAATTTATATCTTGACATTGCTGCGAAGCACCGTTTAAACAATGCTCAGGGGGTTTCCATTTTCCCTAAAGAAAAGCACTGCGTAACCCTTGACGAGGTCACGAGATAATGTAAGAACGAATTGTTAATCAAAGATCAAACTACATGTACAGAGCAAGTGTGAGTATAGGAAATCAAAGCAACGATCCTAACACAAGATTGAAGGGACTAAGCCACAACCAGAATGTCAGAAGACAATGCACATATGTAAATCAATAACAAGCACCACTGAATTGACATACTCTATGAAAAGGCCTGGCTGCTTTCTGACAGAAAGGACAACACACCTGCCTCAAGAGAGCCCGGATAGGAGTTGGCATCTGCCTGATCACCAGCATAAAATCAACTCCAAACTGCACATGAAAAAAGCAATCATTTAACAACTACACCAAGAAAAGAACCTTTGTCAAATTGAGCAAAACAGCTGTCATGAAGCAGCAATGCACAAAAAGCTGACTGGTGAGGAAAAGTATGACTAGCTCCATAGGGCTTACAGTTCATACCTTAATTGACATAACAAGAGCCCAAAACATCAAGTTCCTGAAGAATTGTGACCAACCAACCTTTGGCGGGACTGAAGCCATATACTCGCCTCCTCGAATGATTTTGGACCTCGAGAACCACTCACGTAGACTTGTGCCAGTGATGACAAAGCCATCACGTGTAGAGAGAGGACCCCACAGCAGAGCAGCCAATGCACCATATCCACCTGCCACGTAGGGCCAGAGGCTGCATTCAAGGAGCTGATGTTTGCAAAAGCAAGGGAAGTCACTGTAGCATGGCCTTCTACAGACGGATTCAGTGATCATAAGCATTGACAGTATTGACAGTTTTGACTGACGTGCCGTATTTCAACCAGGTAATGTGACCCTAGATGACACAATACTTGGCCATAGATGAACTGTAGGGGCTATATATATCAGCAAATAATATAGCCTACAACTAAATGAGGTGGAAATAAATTCAGTTCACGATAATTTAGTTTCAGCCTAACTCAGCCAGATAATTCTTTCTCTCCTAGCAACCATACATATATTTCACAATAACCTGGTTTCACAGTGTCTTGTAGCCTCAGCACAATCAGGCTCAGCGAATGATACTGGCTACACTGCACATTTACATTTACATGAGGGCAAAATTATTAAGTGGCCACAACTGAAAGCATCTTCCGCCTCTGACATGAAAGGCGGATATCTAGATACAAAGGGAGAAATCAACCTCAATGCATTTCTCAAAAAGAAGCGATCAAGTTGACAACAAATGCAAGTGATTTAATTGATTTTATTTTGTCAGTAAATATATGGGATTCATTTGCATAGTCTCAACCTCGCAATGAGAAAGATGCATAACTCAGATATGAGACAAACTTAAGCGAGCTGAAATGGCTGACTCTTGTGATAGCACTAAAGACTAGCCTTCATTGCATCAGTGAATTCTAAATCGGACAAAGTTGTACTTGCTGTAGGTTTGTTAAAATTCCTGTAGCGCAACCAGCGTGTTACATGTGAGAGCACCTAGCTACTACAACTCAACCTGAAGCTTATCGCGAAAAGCCCTGGTTGTGACGAAATTGATAACTTGAGTTCGCCACAACATTGGTCTCTCAGTTAATTTGAGCTGGCAGCACACAAATACAATATTTTACAGAGTTTTGTCCACCCCTTTAATTCGAAAATCTGTCACACATGTCGCACATGCCTGCTTAATATGAAATAGGCTTTAAGAGTGATATATTCGGTTTCGGTCATCACTGAAGGTTTAAACCCCGAAATTGTGTTAAACCCCGAATTTCGACCACGATGAGAAATACAGCTACTTATCATGTAGGGGCACATAGTAGCTCAGAGATGTGTATGAATAGTAAGGTTTCAGAGTTGTTTCATAGTATGTGCAGTTTACGGGCTGAGCCCTCGCCACACCAACAAAAATTGGGCTGCGAATCAGGTGAATTTATCACCTGTGATATCACCACACGGCAACAACAAGCACTTTGAGTGTCGTCCAACACTTACTCTGCCCAAGCATCCACTGATATCAACAAGACAGCACAAAGAGTTACATTATTTTTTGGAGTGGCTGAACTCTCAGCACACATCTCCTCATCTTGCTTTGTCGCAGGCGTGTAAATTTCAAAACTCAAACCTATCTGTGGGTCAACTTTTGAGGCGTTCACAGGGGGGTTTCAGCCGGACAGCATTATTTTTATACAAAGACTTTGTAGGTTACATTCACGTTCGTAATAGACAGTGAAACAGAGAAAAATTGAGTAGAAAGGTCAGTCACTATGTCAAGGACAGACCAAGGAACAGCTCACCTAGCGGCAATATGAGCACATATGGCCCGTTGACCGGTCAGATTTGCTCGCTTTCTATCGAGTCTTTGTCTTCAGCACAATTGAATGTGCTTCCGCATGCTTTCAGGCAGTCGAACTCAAACATGAGCGTAGACATTTTAGCTGAGAATCAAATTGTTCCTCAGAAACAGTAACAGGTTTAGGTTAAAGGGCAGCAACAAGTTATTGAATTCCTGTGAATTGTTTTGGACAAAATCTGCGCAGAAGCGTGCTCACAGTCTCTCAAACAAGTGATTTCATTGACGCGAGCATTTTAACCAAGTTTCACGCCGTATTTCTAAGAAATATACAGTTAGAATTGACTTTCAGCTCTGACGTCGAGGTTTAGATGCACATTCTTCTACCAAATTGGTATGAAACTATACCTGGGTTTAACCCTGATTTTATTAGAGTAAGTGATGACCCAAACCAATATACTTTATTAACATAGCACAACAACGTATTACGATTCATGCGTTGGCCAGGCCAAAGTGCAAACAATAATTCACCTCACCATGGAAAGTCACTCTGACAGTAATCTGAAGAAAGCAAAGAAGAAGCACACTTTCTGAAGTACGTGTATGGTGTCTCTTCAGCAATCCTGAAAGGGGTCCCATCACTATTCTCCTCTGGCCATGGAAAGAAGTCAAATTGGGCCAAGAACAGGAATGCAAGTGCAAGAACGATTATCAGCCACAAGAACATGTTCAAAACTACACGCCTTAAGGCAGTTACACCCTTTGCAACTCGTGAAACGTGTGCAACTTTCCACAAGTCAGTTGTTGACTCGCGATCATCCTTCTCCTTCTTTGTGAGTGTCCTTTCACTTTGAAGACCAATCTTTCGGCTTACCATCCCGGGTACACAGCAGCACACAAAGGAACCAATTGCACCAATCCAGGTGCTGTTTTTTATCACCTGCAAGGTGATGCAACATGAGAGAAAATCAATCTATAAGTAACACATGCTTTCGTTGGTTTCCCATGCCAAAAGATACTGTATAGATAGAGGTGATGAGCAGTAGAATTGTGTAGTCACTACCTGGCTCTTCCAGATTTACCTGGCAGCCACAACTGTACGTATTCTATTGGCTCACAGAACTAAAATCAATAGAAAAGATGATGATATATCATATCGAGTAGAGTGAAAATGTTCAAACACACTCAAGCTTCACACAGGGAGCAGCAGATGTAGCTGCTTTCACACACCTGTGTGCGGACATCTGTTTGTCCAGCAGGAGGTGCTGGTACACGCAATCTTGTGTACAATAGCGAGTAGCTGTAGGCAAATTCGAGGATCGCATGGGTGATAACAGCTGCAGAGATACCCAGCCACCACCTTCCGATGAACCCTCGTCCTGTGTCATCAGGGTCATGTGCAAATGCTAGAGCCAGCAGCACATGGAACCATATTACATGGAAAGCGAAAACACGGAAGTAAGCCAAATAAGACTCCAACCACGTTCGCCTCTCTTGTAATGTTTTCACTAGCCATGGAATTTGCTGCCGTTCAGGTTTGCTGGGATCACCAACTGTGTACCACTTTGTTGCAAGCTCAGCGGACCATCCATTTGCATTTCGGTCATCTCCTAGCACCCAAAGCTTATGGAACAGTTGCCGGGCCTGCTTAGGAGTCCTACAGTAAAGCATGTGTTCACTTAGTGGTTCAAAGCTCCATTAGTTCATTGATGATGCCTGCCACAAGCATATTACTCAACAAATTCTGAAATCATCAGAAACAGAGCTTGTGTATCTTCAAATGGGAGGTGAAATTCAACAGATATTCTGAACGCAAGTATGAAAAATGATTAGCAGAAATGGCTATGCCATCATTTGAATCCAAGCAAACTTGTACCAGACATATGAGGACTTGACAACAACTAGGTTTGAAAACATTGGCGCATTCTAAAAGCAAATGATTTCTCCATTCCCTGTGAGGAAATTCTCAACAAGTGCAATGGGTTGACTGCTACAAATGTAGCTTATTTGAAAAGCACTCACAACACAGATATATTCAAACTTATCCACAAAGATGCCTTGATAAGAAAGCTGCCAAGAAACTGCAACTGAAATGTGCATCTGAAGTTTCAAACAGAAAGAGAATTTGTTGTATGAGTGTCAGAGCACACCCATTTAAGTCCAGCATGATCCGACTAATATTCTGAGGGAGAACAAAACACTCGTTTGCATCATCATATGTGATGCGCATAGCTGGCTCAACACCTTTTCCCCCCTTAGTGCTTACTTCGTAAGCTAATGCCCGAAATACTGGTGTTACAATCCGGTCAACAAATGCTCCACCGTCACCAAAAAGCACCAAGTCCCAAAGTAAAGCTTGCTGAGTCTCGCTCAGCTTACCTGCTGGTGCATGCGGGCCATTCAGGGATTCCCATTTGATAAGCTTGATCCTTGTGAAGTCTGGCGACCCCAACAGTAAGTTGTCATAATCTGCGTAGGGGTACAGATCTTTGGTGACGTTAGCAGGAGAGTGGCTAGTGATATTGTAACGTTCCTGCACAAGGTCAGATCTGTTATCCCCGGGTAGTGAAGCGGTTTTGCAGTACATTACATCCAATGTCCGTGACTTCTTCTCCATCAGTTTCCGAAGCATGAAATCATAAGCATCGTTTGAGGTCGCACCCGCTCATCAAGGATTGCCTGGGAAAAAGCATTGCGCAGCTTGATCCTCAATTTGTAATAATTCGGAAACTCGTCGCCCTCCCGAAAAGCGCGACGCCATATTGCCCCTCCTTGATCTCTCGACAACATCTGATGCAACTGCTCGAAGTTGAAACTCTGTTGCATCGTCCTGTAGATAGCTCAAATGCGATGTTAAGCATACACAATTTCAAAAGTATGCACAGCTCTCAGAGACCATAGCAATGGATTCGGACAAGCAAAACGATGATGCAGAAAATCTGAAGTAGCTTGCGATCTCTTGCACGCACGTACCAGTAGAAAAACCATAGAGCTTCGGGCATGTGCCGCAAGGTCGAAGCCTCGGTCCAAAGGCAGAAGTACATACATATATCCAAAAGCCCGTTGAGAATTGAAGGATAATCTGGAGTAAACTTGTCTTGATAATGCTTCAAGTAAGGAAAGGCCGTTACGCCTTTTTGATGCCTTGCCCAGTCCTCGTAGGGGGTAAAAGTAGTGACATGAAGCCTCCACAGCGCATTACCGAATGCAACGCTAGGTACTGTGCCGTCTGCGGATGATATCAAGCTTTGGTGTGGAGTTCGTCGCAGAACTCAGCGTATTCGGACATTTCACAAAGTTGACGTCATGACTAGCAATGCACAAGAACGGCAATTACCTTCGCGCGACATCCCGTCGGTAATGAGAAGCTGGCAGAGGTGGTCACTGACAAGGAATGCTGTTGCTGGTGTACATGTTACGGCTCTACGAGGATTCATAGTACCCTTGCCATCTCCATCTAAGTAATTGAACACCTGGAAGTGGAATTTCCGGCACACCATCCACGTAACCTGTATAAGATGATATTATTGGAAAGGGTGGTTGCGCCAAGGAATATTGTACGGTATTCACGACAGACTTGCATCAGAAAATCAAGCATACAGTAGGCAAAATCAAGCAATAGCAGAACCGTGCATAACACTGGTTAAGATCTATTTGGAGGTTACGTTTCAAGGGATAGTTTTACATGGCAAAGGTAAAGCCTTCTGATGCACTGGATACGGGATATAAAAGGACAGGCTTTAGCGCAACGATGATCATAATCATCGTGTCAACTTCCCAACTTGCAACCTTGCGTATCATACCTGACTTATTATAGCTTTCCATGGGGATTCACCACCGGTACCCACCATTCTGCGAGAAGCTCCGTGAGCTCCGTAACGCTGCGGGTTCATCTTTCTAGCCGTAAGAGTCACAATGGGTCAATCACATTCATAAGTAATCCATATAAGTACAGAAACTTATCAAAGGCTGCAACAAAGCAGAATAATCTTGCCGTCTCAACAGTGCGTCTTAGGGTAGCTAGTTACTGTTCGCTTGTTGAAATTGTCTAGTGGCATGTTCCACATAACAAATTTCTTTTGAAAGGAATGGCGCACGTTATTGCGCCAAATTGAACTTTGTGTAGACGACCGTGTTGTGGCATGTGCACAAAGGATGTTTCGCGTTGTCATGCACTGTCAAACCCATGGCATGCATCTAGTTTGAACTGCCCACCTTAGCCTCTTCCTTTACAGTACATTTGCCTATTCACAGACGTAGTATTAATATGCTTGGTATTATTGCTATCCGCCTGTCGCTGTACTCATCATGGCATGCCACAGCACTGCAGCATTCACTTTTTGTTCATCCACATCCTACTGAGGGTCAGGTGAATTGTGGGTTATCAGAAATGGAAGTTACTACATGTTGTTTGGCGACTCAGAAAATACCCAGGCTGTGTTGATTCAGTAATATTCATACAGCGTGTGTAGCCTGGTGACTCACTTGGACATAGGGGTGGAAGGACCGAGGGGTCTAAATCTCAAGAGTTTTTTCATGCAGTTTTTTCTTTCAGCTTGTGATCAGTTGTCCCCTGATGAAGAAAATCCATGGAACTTAGCGAAATCTGGCTGGGGACAAGTACGACGACAAGGCTACAGAAGGCCTCGCTGTAGACCTCCCTGTTATTGGTAGATACGTGCAGGTGAGCAGCCAAACCGTGCAAATTTCTTACAAATCTTTTCACTTTCTTTTCCAGGGTTATTTATAAGCTATATGATTATATGTGCCCACTTGTGAGATGACCGAGGCACACGCACTTGCGTCATGGAAGAACATGTACTCCATGACAAGCGTGCGACACGTTCAAAATTCCGCCTGAGCGACTGTACATATGCACGCAAGTAGGTAGCACTTCCAACAGTGTGATTCTCCGTCCTCATAAGGCCTCAGTGCGTTTTTGCAGTTTGATCGCAGATGTTCACAGGGCCTATGGTATCTGACGTGTATGATGCTTCGACAATTTAGATAAGTGCCAACCGCCGTGCTTTGACTGCGAAAACGAAGAAAACGTCTCAGGTATGTTAATTCAAAAATCTTTAAAAAACTCTTGGGCAAGAACTACTGAAAGGTTGGATTTTCTGTGGAGATGTGCACATGTGTGTCCGATAAGCTTGATTTGTATGCGACACCGACAAAAAATCAGCAATATCTGTGCTTAAGAGGTAGACATTCGCGCTGATGCCCACTAGTACTTCCATCGTAGAAATATGCAGGTTTGCGAGCAGCAGTGAATATACGCGGAGCCTGAGTGATAAGCGCGCCCAAGCACGGGTTGTGGGTGGTGAGTTCATGCAGATCAGTCCAGGTTAATAGAGATCTCTAGCTACTCGAACACAACAGTGTAGAGATTAAAACATGTAATAATGAATACCATTCATACTTGAGTAGAATAACTCAGGAGACGTTGCTATGACAATCCCGCATTTCGCACTGTGGGATTAAAACCTGCCGGAATTCCGCCGATTGTTGATAACGGAGCAGCGCCGCCAAATTCTGCAGTAAGCTCCGAAACAGTGCTAGGGAGTACGGTGACAAGCTCCCAACTGTTCAATTCTAGTTTGGTATCCCGTGGGGAAATATTCCTCGGAGGAAACCTCTTGGAACGTCGTTGCTACTGACTGCGAAGCAATGAAATTCCATCTTGTCACATGTTGATTGATCTAGCCAATAATGTGTGTTTGTTTCCAGTGCTTGGTACCGTGGCAATGGACAGAATCGAGCGAGAGCATCGAGAAAAGTGACCACGTGTACAAACAACTCCCTCGTAGCTTGACCGGATACATGTCAGTGTTCATAAGTATGAGCATCGTGGTAATTGTGAGTGGTTAAAGGGCTCCTTCTCTAGGGCGCTTCTGGGTGTTCGATTATGAATTCAAACGGAAGTTGAAACCGCTCTTGAACAACAGCTAGCGCTAGAGTATGAAACAATATGTGCCATCAAGTTCGAGAAAAGTGAAGTACGTGATTCCACACTTTCTTCTGGGACAGAAGTATAGATAATCCTGAGCTCTGCTGTGCAGCGTAGTCTCGCTACATGGACAACTGGTAAGGAAGCTATGTACAGAACTGCTCATTCATTTGAGTATATTCAAGTTCATGTCGCTCTATGTAGCGTAATCTCTTCAATTTCGCTTCACATGAAGGTTCGCTTGCATCTTACACTGAATGCACAGCACAATCTACCTCTACTCAGAAGGTTGAGAAGGTGCGCTAGCTGATCGGTTTATTAGGGAACTTGCAGAATGTGCGTACGCTAGTATTAACATATCGAAAGCAGCGTTTGTGATATTCATGTATACAGAGAGTAATGTATCTCTCCTCAAGGGCAGTAGGTACATGTTTCGGCGCTACGTCGCGTCACTTGCAAGAAGTATAGGACGTGTCCTACAACAAAGAGCACATGTCCCCTCTTGTGATCAATCAGCAGAAATCTACAGTTGAGTCGAATTTCTGCCAGATCTGCAGATTTCATCAGTAAATGCAGAAGATTGATACAACAGACAAAGAGATGCATACCTATCTATTTCATGTAAACAGAAGGCAACATATAAGCCTCTTCACACACTCTGTGCACTTCTTGAGATTGTCATTTGCTCTTACACTCAAGAGATGACCTAAAGGATTCAGCTACTCACCCACAGCTTAGCCATCATCCTCGCGTCCCTTCCAACACTTGTACCGATGAAATGATGACATCTAGATCTATGTGGAGACTGGTTTCTAGTCAGAATTTTCAATTGGCACAGGTGTTCATTAACTTCCTCAATTGTTTCGAGATAAGGTGCCATCCAACTGTAAGTTGTACATTCAAAGAAAAAAAAATCAATCCTAGGTTGAGCGCTGCAGCCTGAAATTCATTATTGTACTACCCAATGGGTCTGCAATATCCCCACCCCAAACATGTTCGGGGTTTTTGGTTTGTTTTGTCATGCTCAGCCTTTGGTCTGGATCCTACAACGTAAGTGTCAGGTTGATAAATGATTGTTCCCGGTTTTAACCACTGTTACCCATGATAACACCATATGGAGGCAATTACTGCTTTTATTGTAGTCTCATTGTTCAATGTGGACAGACAACAATTGATTTGTTGAACAGGACGTATCGGGCACAACTAGACCTAGGAGGTCGAGCACAAACTATGACAACGGAGAATTTTTATCAACTGCGTCTCAGTAATATTCCCAGTCTGCAACAAGTACAAATAGTGTAAGTTTGTACCTTGCTACAATTATAGTTGTTACCCTGAACCTGAAACCAAGGTTGCAATCCAGAGACGACTGAATAATGACCTTCACCGAGGCTGAAGTCACAAAAGCAGGTTGTATGGCTATGACTCTCCCCATATCAACTTCATCAGGCTTCACATGCCTCCTGAGCTGAGATCCACTGTCGCCACATGCGTGATATGGACATGAGTATCATACCAAGCCTGTGTTATGAAAGTTGCATTCAGACATAGCTCTAGAGAAAAGAAATAGGAATATTGAGGTCGCTCTAGCTGACGAGGATGTTGAAAATCATTGCTTACAGCCATAGAAATTGTAGACCTAACACTGTTTCACCTTACCAAAGAGTTCTTTCCAAACCCTCACTATGTGTGAAGGCTGGCATGGTTACAAGATTTTTGTGAGTAAGTGTTCATTACAAGTCCTCATGCTCATAGTACACTCCCTGCGACTCCATACTATTGTTTAGCTCTGATTTGCTTTCTACCGTCAAAGGCATACTCTCCATGTCATATAACTCTCTGAGTCGCTGCCTGACATCAGATTGAATTTTGGCTGGCAGGGATAGAATATATTCATCACTCAGAAGCTTAAGCGCATGAGTGGGTTCTGAGTTAGGTGCTAGTTTGCTTGCCAATAATTCATCAATGTCTTCCTCATCATTCTTCGTTGCTCCTCTTTCATTGTCTTCCAGCCAGACCAAGTCATTCAAGGTTGTGTTCAAGTGGTCAACGTCAAATTGCATAAGCTGATGCTCCTGTATCTGGTGGTTGTATGTCGTAGGTAAGGAATCTGCCCCAAGAAGATGTACAATATCTGCTGCTGCTTCTTGAACCGTTGAAGAACAGTAAATTCCACTCAGAATCGAAGTATCTCCAAACTTGTTACGAATGCTGCATAAAGTCGGGATCAAGGTACGAAGACCTAGTTTCTCCGTGCAGATATTAGCTCTAATAGAGCCTTTTCAGCACATCCACCCTACATGCATACGTACCTGAACTGCGCTCGGGGACTGGACGGGCCGACCTGACCGATGGGACCAACTAGCGCTTTCAGCATAGCAACAGCTGATCTTCGGGACAATATGTAGACGTGAATAGGTTTTCGTGCGAGTGCTGTGGTCAGGCTTTGCACATAACTCTCAGAAAACTACAAAATCATACAATCTTCACTTGCGTGAGCTACCACTGTCGCTGACCGATCACGAACAGTTACTGTACCTTCCCTTTAAAGAACGAGGCAGTTGTTTCTTCTGAGAATGAAAATGAACCTCGTGTGTGAACTTCAAACCCACCCCTGACAAACTGTGTTTCAATATGTGCCTTCCATCTGGTCAACCGAGGGAATACGATGGCCATGGTAAATGTGTGGGGTATAGCAGCCATTCCTGAAACTCGTGAAACACCATCAACTTGTCTTTGCTGTTTCCCATTCAAACGGAGAGAAACCTAACCGCACCAGACGACAGCGTAACCCACAGTATGAAATGCGGAAATACGCTAACGAAGAAAGGATACTTTGACATTGTAACGGAGTTATTTCACACGAAAGTTGCCGATTATATGAGTGTTAGTGAGCAGTTCTTGACCGACGATTCCCTCGGAAGTGGTATCAATGGTATGAAATGGTATCTTGTAGCAAGACTGCTCCCGGAGATAGTACAATAAACTTGATAGAAATGAGACGAGACCAGTAATTAATGAATTGGCTTCATGACTTTATGAAGAGATAGAAATACTCCTACTATGTTATTGTTCCATGCTGGGACTGGGTAAGCTACGCTTGAACACCCAGTTCCTTCCTCATTTCACTGCCACGGGATGGAGCCAATACATGGGTAAATCGAGCACTACGAGACAGCCAATACATCAAAGCGAATCGAGTTATTACTGTGCGCTCCTCGCCGCTACAGTAACAGCATTGTAGATCCCATCTCGAGATAGTAAACTACTCAGATGCGATGAATCTTCGTGAATCACAATGCATGTAACGATTCAGGCCCGGTCAATTGGCTAACGTATCGTGACGAAAGAAGCAAGCTTGATGCCAAATTGAGTTCTTGGACAGCAATGGTGCTGGTGCTAATTGCTACTGCTATCTGGGGCTGATGCCAACGCACGCAAAGGGGATGAAATCAACGCCTGGGTAACCCACTGTGTTGGAAAAGCGCCAAACCCTTTCGGATTTCATTGTCTGAAGATCTCACGTTGTCAGGTATGTCGTGTACTCTTGAGTGACCCCGCGTGTA